>JAYESA010000016.1:101504279-101509279 GCA_036927795.1 Iris macrosiphon | reverse complement strand
AATTCAGACTTGAAATGAGGATTTCATGGATAATACAAGTTTTTAGACCTTGAGCTTTTCCATGGCAGACTTGTTATTTTTGGACGATGTGACTTCATGCGCCCAGCACCTATGCGGCAGAGAGTGTCATGCGTCAGAAAACTCTTTGTCACATATCCTTGCAGCATATGCCTAAATTGTTTGGCGCATGACTAAATCCACACTTGAGTTTTTGAAACAAAGTGGTTGAAAAAACTAAGTGGCAGAAACTCTTTGTGTTGACTCACTGGGCGCATAAAGGTATCCATGCAGCCAAAGACTCATGTGCATCTTCCTTGATTGAGCGCATGACTGAACCGACCTTGGCACGACTTTTCTTTATTTTATCTTTTTCCTCTGACTCCCTGTCTTGACCGGTCACATCGATCATTTCTCTGACATGGCCAACCACATCAGTCAATTTCTTGACTTTGCATTTATTGCATGTCATTCACCTTGTCCCGAGAAGTGGACTTTGCATCTCTCATGCGACCAGCTTACCCCATGAGCCTATCATTCTCATGCGGCTTTATTTCCATGCACTTATTGTCATCCATGTGTCAGACTTGGTTATACTGCCATTTTCATGCACTTGCTTATCTCATGCTCCTATGACACTTGTAGTAGTTTAACTTTTTTTAAAAATATTTTCTTGTTTAGCCTATTATGCTTGATTCTTATGCATGAAATATTTCTCTAAACTTCTTATAACCTGATTGTGACAACCTGCCAGAACCTAGAATTTCCTGAACATGGATTGTATTAACACTCTTACTCTGAACTCCCAACACCTGACATATACTGATATTTCTGATAGTGGCTCCACGCAGCTCACTCCTGACATGCTAGAATTGAACATGGATTGTATTGACACCGTTGATCTTGAACTCCCGATACTAGACTTTGTCGTAATATTCCTGATAATAGCTCATCGTATGGAGTTAACCTGACATGTATCGATACTCCTGATAGTGGCTTGATGAAGCACACTCCTGACATGCTAGAATTTTTTAAACTGTAATGCTTAAATTGATAAGATAAAATCCCGTGGTTTATTTGCTTGCTCTTGTCCTGAATGTACTTGTCAAGCTAATGTCCTGTCCTACATTATGTCTAAGGCAAATTCCTGAGCACCACAGTCAGGAATTCTTGATAACTTGCCCAGGATAACAACTAGATTAATGAATTAGAAGCATATAGAGAGATTTTTTGGCTTAATGCAATCTCGCTATCCTAGCGACACCTGATGGATTTGGAGCTCTCCGTCGTGAGGAGCACACTTCCAGCACGCCGTCGAGTATTACATATTCCTGTAAATTACTATACCTGATATAATCTATTTTATATATCCTTATGTCTGGATAACCCGGATAGTCTGCAAGGCATGTGGCTGTATAAAATCTTAAAACAGAATGTGTTAGTAACTAGGACTGTGATAATCCTAGTTAGCTAATGATAGAAAGTCGTAGGGTATAATTTATCGTGATTGCTTGATTTTCAGTCTAGTTTAGTCTTATCCTGATTTATTTAACAACTGATCCTGAGACTGTAACTTGAGTACTGATTTCAGATATCCTTGTTTAATTACTCCAGAACTGTTTAACTGTTATTTTACCTGATGCACTTATTTAACTGTTCCTTGTATAATTTTTTACTACTTTTTTTGTATGCCGAATTTTAGTTTCTAAGTTGGCTCCCTTGTGGTACTTATTGTTTTGGGGTCTGACCCCACTGGTTTTGTATGGCCAAATTTTGGAGCAAGATGGTGAGGAGCACCCGAGGACATGAGTGGGTTTCTTCTTCATCACCCACTCGATCTTGTACTTATACTTTTGAGGCATTTTAGCCACCGAGCACGTGTTTAGCTCTTGTTTTGGAACTTGACATTCTAGTCTACAGGATAGTATCTTTAGAGTTAGAAGTCTTATACCAGATGATAGAAGAATTGAGAACCAAGGGATTCATTCGTGCTAGTGGATCGCCTTGGGGAGCCCCAATGCTACTTGTGAAAAAGAATGATGGTATGTCACGATTATATGTGGATTATCGTACCCTCAATTTGGTAACCAACAAGAACAAGTATCTATTTTCATGGACCGACGACTTGTTTAATCAGCTTAGTGGAGCACCGGTGTTTTCAAAAATTGATTTGCGTTCAGGTTATCACCAGATCAGAGTCAGAGAGCAGGATATACACAAGACAACGTTCAGATCGAGATATGGACATTGAAAGTTTCTAGTAATGCCCTTTGGATCAACCAATACGCCAGTAGGGTTTATGGATCTCATGAATCGTATTTTTATGCCATACTTGGACAAGTTCGTGATAGTATTCATTGATGACATCTTGGTGTATAGTCAAAGTGAAGCTGAGCACGAGCAACATCTTCGTGCAGTTCTTTAAACTCTTAGAGAGCATAAGTTATATACCAAGTTAAGCAAGTACGAGTTCTGGCTTGACCGTATTTCATACTTAGGGCATATTATTGCTAAAGGAGGAGTTGAAGTGGATCCCCAGAAGATAGAAGCCATTGAGACGTGGCAAGTTCCCCAAACAGTTGCAAAAGTTCATAGTTTCCTGGGGTTAGCATGATATTATCGGCGCTTCGTGTCAGACTTTGCTAGAATTTATGCACCCTTGACGCAGCTAACACGAAAAATATATGCTTTGATTGGACAGATGAATGTCAAACCTCTTTCGAGAAGCTCAAACAGAAGTTGATCACGACACCTATTTTGACTCTTCCAGACGGAATATGTGGTTTCACCATATATTGTGATGTATCAGGCAAAGGATTGGGATGTGTTCTTATGCAACATGGCAAGGTTATAGCTTATGCGTCTTGACACCTTTGAGACAATGAGAAGAATTATCCGACGCACGACTTGGAGTTAGCAGCAATTGTCTTTGCACTCAAACTTTGCAGACATTATCTCTATGGAGATCGGGTAGAGATTTATACATATTACAAGAGTTTGAAGTATGTCTTTACTCAGAAGGATCTCAATATAAGGCAGACAAGATAGCTAGAGTTGATGACGAACTATGACCTTGACCTTCAATATCACCCTGGGAAGGCCAATATCGTAACGGATGCCTTGAGCATGAGAGCGGGATCCTATTTCTTGACAACGCAACAAAGAATATTAGAAGATCTTCAGGAGATGGGCAAAGAATTAGTATTACCTAGCAAGAGAGCATTGATGGCTGGTCTGCAAGTTCAGTCTAGTATAGTAGAAAGAATCAAGATAGCACAACCAACAAATGTCAAGCTTTATTGTCTCAGAGCAGAGTGTGAGGCAGGACATAGACCAGAACTAAGCATTCACAGTGACGAAACTCTCTGTTTTGAGAATCGACTTTGTGTACTAAGTTGAGACCTTCATCACGAGATTATGGCAGAGCTCATAGTTCGCAGTATTCAGTGTATCCCGGAGGAACAAAAAATGTACAGACATTCGTCAATATTTCTGGTGGAACAAAATAAAGAGAGAAATATCTCGGTTTATCTATCGATGTTTGGTCTATCAGTAAGTTAAAGCTGAGCATCAGAGACCCGCATGACTTCTTCAATCTTTACCAATTCCAGAGCGAAAGTGGGAGCATATCACCATGAATTTTGTATCAGGACTTCCCAGATCCCCAGTCGGCAGAGATGTTATTTTGGTAATAGTAGATCATCTCACGAAAGTTGCACACTTTCTTCCTTTTAGAATTGGCCAGTCCACAGAACAGTTAGCTGAGATGTACATGAGATAGATTGTCAGACTACATGGAGTGCCAGCTAGCATAGTCTCGGATAGAGATTCCAGGTTTACTTCTTATTTTTGGCAAAGTCTTCAGGAGAGCTTAGGTACCCGTCTAAAGTTTAGTACAACCTACCACCCGCAGACAAATGGTCAGTTAAAGTGTATGATCCAGACTCTAGAAGATATGCTTCGATCATGTACCCTTGACTTTGGTGATTCATGGGAGGATCACTTGCACTTGGTCGAATTCTTATACAACAATAGTTTCCAGGCAAGTATCCAGATGACACCCTTTGAGGCACTGTATGGCTGGAAGTGCATATCACTGTTAGCTTAGGATGATATTGGTGAGAGGCAATTGATTGGTCTCGAGATGATAGCCCAGACAGTTGACATAGTTAAACAAGTCCGAAAGCATCTTACGGTGGCTCAAGAACGTCAGCATTATAGAAGCATAAAAAATATGAGTCCATACGCCAGAAGATATGCCATCAAAGCCTTCCTTAGTCATATTGTAGAGAAGCTATGCAGCCAAATGATTCGTCTAGATCCCCAAAGCAAGTCTGCAAGTGCATCCATACGGCCAAACTATAAGCCGCATGCATACAAGATCTATGTGTCAAGCTCTTTATAAGCCAAGTTCTCTATGCGTCAAGCTCTCCACGGGGACCAGACTCCATGCGCCCCATGCCTCTCTGCCCACATGCGTTCTCGACTCCATGCATCTCAGATTCTATGTGTCCTATTCGGCATCGACTCTATTTTCCGTGATTGAGTATATTCCATATATATTGTGATATATGTGCCTCCTTATGGAGTTGGATATTCATGTGAGATTGATTAGATAGTTACATGACCTAGACAGCGTTCTACCGCCGATGCTGCAACATAGGTTGGACGTACCCACGCTCTCGTGCCCCTATACCGGGTGCGGGTCGTGACACATTTTTAGTGGTGGTCCATGCATGTCAGACTTCGTAAGTTGTGCGATGTCGTAGTAGTGCGACGTCTTAGTTGTACTACTGCGTGCCTGCAATAGAATATAGGACATAGGATACTAGGATGAGAGATGATACTCAATCATAAATTTTATGAGAGATTCCTGGGACGACCCTGAGAATCTTATTATAATTTTTAATTTAAATCTTTTTCCTTGTTTCCGTCCGCTCTCGCTTGTTGTTATTGAACTTGATTCTTGTTGATCAGTTATTAAATTAAAATTTGGGTATCAT
>JAYESA010000016.1:101292204-101504179 GCA_036927795.1 Iris macrosiphon | reverse complement strand
ACAAGTACGAGATTCGAAGGGATTAAAGAATTTTGAAAGGGAGTAGCCAAGGCAGTTGTGGATTGAAATCTTATTTTGGTAAATTTCTATATGCATGTTCATATTAGAACAGTTATGTACCTGACATGATATGCTCTGACCAGTCTAGAGGAAAAGTATATTCGTCTAACAAGTTGAGTCAACTATATCTCAATCCATAAAAGTAGTGATACAAAGAGCGAACCAAGTGCACTACGATTGATCAAACCATAATACATCGATTCTAATTTAGACAATGTATTAGTGTGGGCCCCCAATAATACATATGTCATGAACAAGCTTAATAAAAGAATAAGCTTGCAAAACTAGGCTATAATAGCAGCATAAGTCGAGGTAGTAAAAATATAAGTACGCTGATTATGATGGAGGAAGGTACTGAATAATCTAAGTTCACCAAGAAGATCGGTGTTGTGCCTCTACAATTGCCATACTAATTTCTTGTCTAAGTCTAAAGTCAACCAAATGGGCGTATGGGCCTCTAAGTTCTACAGTCCAGAATAACACCAAAGTTCTATAGTCTGGATAAACACTATCTTTTTATGCAAGTCTATAGTTAGTGTCATTCAATTATACTTCATTAATGAGTCAATAGGACTATGTGTTACTAGGTTATGAGGCATATTATCCAACTTACAATAATTTAACTAATAATATTATTAAATAATAGAGTGTATATATCTGGTATAAGGCACCTTCCTACCCCTATCAAGCACGAAAGAAAAGATAAGATTGACGTTGTGAAAGGATCAAGCAAGATGCAATACAAGCAATCAAATGAGAATGTGAAATAAAATCAAGGACGGTGATTAAATAAGTGGATGAGATCCTATATTCTAATCATATGCGCATGCTTGCTCGATACAGTAACGTAACCGAGACAATATGCTCTCGACCTGCATGGGCCACCACAAAAACATGTCATGCCCCAGTCTCAAAATACGTAGGACTAGGAACACGTAAGCATTCCAGTCGTATGTATATGGTAACTCCAATATATGGATACCATGATACACACGTACGCTGTAATATGAATATAAACTCACATGTGGTATAAATATAGTGTCGCAAGTCACAGATATACTAATCTCATCCACACAACAGTCACAGAAAGAAATATAACTAAACTAGAATAAAGAGTCTGAATAATCCATAACTAATAGTCGGATGGAGACAAATTCACTACCAATGACTATATCAATACTAAAATGAGGGAGAAGGGTAAATCTACAATATAAATAAGATGATGATAGAAGTGTATCAGCGAAGCGATCCATCGCTAGAGATAATCACTGATGCTCAGAAGGTATGACCTCCTCGAAAAAGATAAGTAGTAAGTCCTGATCCATGTTTCTGCGAATAGTCATGAACATCTACACCTGGAAAGGGACCAGGTCCTCAGAGGGACGTAACAAGATACATAGAAGCATGCCAATTTGAATACAGTAAACATGCATAATGTTTAAAAATAAATAAGTACGCTGTATAAGACAATCTATATGAATGCAAATGAGGACAAATTTTTGACGTATGGGCAAGGGTAGGCTACTCGATCTAAGCCTCACAACTCACACACACGTCTAGAACATCATCAGCCGACATACCTCGGGGGTAGCGACTCTCGTGACTCCATCAATCGACATACCTCGGGGGTAGCGACCATCGGATACGACCACCATAGTGCGTGCTAGTTATTATGGTTTACCAGAGTGGTTAAAGCCTATATGCCTACTGATTGTCCTCTATGATACTAAGTGTCAAGTGTGTGTCAACATATCTAATATATAGTAATGACTGAAAGAAACTACACATGTAATGAATAAACAGAAATACAATAAATATACAGAAATATACTAAGCATGCAAAGTACTGTAAACAATTTGGCAAGGTATCTTGTCTGGTCTGAAAAGGATGAAGTCCCAACTTAAGGCGTCGTCCGATCTATCCGTCACATAAATTAAACAAGTTAGGTTACAAAAGTGGGTAAATAGGTTCCTCTATTTAATCTATTTTAATTCTAAATAAAATAACCTAAAATAGTATTTTAATCTTATTATAATATGATTTTATTGTTAAGCTCTAATTTTGGTCCAAAGAAAGTCAACTTTAAGGATTTGTGATCCGTGGCACACAAATCGAGGCAATTCGTTGACCAAAAAGTCAACTGACTCAATCCTAGATTTGTGTATGGAATCCTATATATTTCAATGCTACATGAACACTGGAATCGATAATTTCATAAAATCATAAGTCGGTAAAGAGTTATGGCCACAAGGGCGCATAGATGACAGTTTTTAGTGGTTTCCTATTTACGTCTACGTTGCACAAATTTTACAGTAGATTAAATTTATATATTAAATTATGTAAAAAAAATTATGAAATTTTATCATGTCATATTTTTGAAACTTCAAACGGCTCGTAATTCCGAGTTCGGGATCTCCCGTAATCTCAAAAACACCAAAATGCGTCTGATTTCGGACAACTGACACTTTTAGAATTTTCTGGAAAATAGGTTCATAAATTATTAAAATAATTTATATAACAGAAAAACTAATCTTGATATAGTTCTAACAAAAAAAAACTGGAGCGCGTTTGGAGTCCGGAGCTAGGAGATATCGTCTTTTTAATTCGTCATAACTAGTAGAAAATGAGGGAAATTTGGGGAAGAAAAATATGAAGGATGAGGTATTTATAATGGTGGACATTACTTAATTAAATATGACTAGGATTGGTTAATTTGGATAGGATTATGATAAATTTAAATAAGGATAGGATATGCTTGAAGTTGCTTTCCTAGTAGGTTCAGGATTTGAATTAATTTAAAATAGAGTTTGAATTTATCTCAATAATTTATAATCTTAAATATAATTAAAGATAATACAAATAATTTATAAAATCTTATTAATATCTATTAACACTAAATTAGCATCTATCTAATATTAAGACTATATATATCCAAATAAATCCTAAATAATTTTAAAAATCTAAATAAATTTCTTAAAATTCTAAATAAATTACAGAAAAATATAATTAAATATTTTAAACTAAAATAAATATTTGGTAGGAACAACATGCAAGTATGGTCGTATAGTAAATCATAGAAGTCCTAGAAATTTACGTTCCCTATGTTTTAATTACCTAAAAATTCTAGAAAAATCTCCAAAAATCTAAAATAGCCTAAAAATGATTCTAAATAAATATTTATATAAGTAAATATATCAAAAAATTTATTTTCTAATAAACTAAGAGAATACTCTAAAGAAATTCAATATTTAAAATAATCTATAATAAATATAATAATATAAAATACACACAAAATGCCTATTTTGGGTGAGGGGATTTACACCCGTGTAGGAGAAAATTTTCCCAAATCAACCCGTATCACCAAATTATTGGGATACAGCCTACACGTTTCCAATTATGGATACGACACTAGCCACAAATAATCAAACACATGTCAATTTGGTCTAATTGACCAATTGACAAACACAACATGTGTCAATCTCAATTTTTTTCCAAAATTGACACAAAATACACCATAACTTCTTCCATAGGCCTCCTATGAACCTAATTCCAATTTCTATGGGTAGTTTCATCATATGGGGTGATTTCTAATGATTAAAACACAGATTTAGAACCTAATTAAAGAGGGAAAATTGAATTGGAAGATGAATTCACAATAAAACTTTCAAATTTGATAAAATTTGCCTTCAACTTGTAGATCCTTGCTTCCTCCTTCTAGATCCTTGCTCTACTAGCCTCCAATGATGATATTGGGAAGAAATTTGATAGAAAAATGATGTAAAAATGAAGAAATTTTGTTGAAAAAAATTCTAGATCTAGATTTGAAATAAAAAGATGAGAGAAAAATTTCCCCCCTCTTTTAATAGGCCGGCCACTTGACCCCTCCCCAAGTTTCTAAGTAAAGTCTAAAATACCCATTGGGGCCTCTCATGAAGAAATAATTAAGGAAGGAAGGTTCTAGTCTAATGAGTTTAATTAAATTGATCATCCTCCTAATGAATGGGCTTCTAATTGGGCTCAATTCTAACTAATTATAAATGTTGGTCCATGGATCTAATCTAAACTAGTTAGGTCCACTAACACACGTCCAAAATAATAAACTAAAATCTAACAATAATTAAATAATATAATAAATAATTATACAACATACGTAATATTTAATTAATTATAAAAATTACCAAAATATCTATTCCTAGAAAATATGGTAGTGACAAGTCTACCCCCTTTAAAATAATTTTGTCCTCGAAATTCAAAGACGAAAACTACCCCCAATCAAACAGAACAGAACGGAAAAGAACAAAACATAACTAGAAAATAACATACCTCAAGGCACATCCAAATATGGGTAACGCTCTCACATTTTATCCTCTCTTTCCCAGGTAGACTCCCCCGGAGAGTGATGTCTCCATGCAACGCATACCAAGAGAATAGTTTGGTTCCTTAACACCTTCTCTCTCTGATCCAGAATCTCAACTGGCTTCTCTGGATAGCTAAGAGTAGGGCCCACCTCTATCTCTGAGTGATCCAATACGTGACTAGGATCCGCCAAGTACCGTCTTAACTGTGACACATGAAACACGTTGTGCACTCCCTCTAATACAGGTGGTAATTCTAGTCTATAAGCAACTATACCGACCCTCTCGAGAATAGTGAAAGGTCTGATGAATCGCGGACTAAGCTTCCCGACTCCACCGAAGCGAATCATGCCTCGTGTCGGAGAAATCCTCAGAAATACCAAACCACCAACCTAAAACAAAATACAACCTTAAGAACTTAATCTATAACAAACAACCAATATTAAGCACAAAACAAAAATCTAAAACCATACATCAAACTCCAAAGGTCTCCGGTGGCTATCGGTCCAATGCCGCTGTCTGTCCTGCGCCACCCAAAGTCTATCTCTAATCAACTTGACCTTCTACGATGCATCCACCACCATCTCTAGCCCTAGCAAAGCTCTCTCTCCAATATTGTCCCAAGACAAGGGAGTGTGACATCTCCGACCGTACAGAGCCTCAAATGGTGACATCTTTATACTAGCCTGGTAGCTGTTATTGTAAGCAAACTCTACCAGATGGAGATGGTCCTCCCAAGAACCCCCAAAATTTGGTACACAAGTGCACAATATATCCTCGAGAGTCTGAATAGTCCTCTCTGACTGCCCATCTGTCTGGGGGTGATATGCAGTACTGAACTTGAGCTAGGTGCCCAAACTCGCCTGCAAACTCCTCCAGAAATGAGAAGTAAAATAACTATCTCGATCCGAGACTATGCTGACAGAAACTCTATGTATCCTGACGATCTGTCTCACATACATCTCTGCCAGCTTCTCCGTAGACAAATCCACCTTGAAAGGCAAAAAATGGGCCGACTTGGTCAACCTCTCAACGATAACCCAAATCGTATCTTTCCCTCTTGGAGATCATGAAAATTACTATAAAATGTCCAATATACCCCTTGGGGCCTCTCGTCTTTCATCTGCTGGCACACTAAGCATCTGGATACAAACTGTGGCACTTTCCTCTTCATGCCATACCACCACACACTCTCTGTATATTCTGATACATCTTGTTGGTACCTGGATGTATGGAATACTGAGAGCGATGCGCTTCCTGCAACACCTTCTTACGCAGCTCCCCACTAGGCATACACAATCTAACACCATGCCGCAAAGAACCATCCTCAGCAATAGTGAAATCAACCTCCAATCATGCTCTTACCTGAGCTCTGATGCTCCTCAGAGATACATCCTCATACTGGACTGCCTTGATCCTGTCCATCAACTCTGAGTGTATCTGCAACCCCCACATCTGTATAACAAAACTAGGAACTATCACCTCAATGCCCAAGCTCTCCAAGTTCTCCAACAAATATCGATCCTGCGTCAACAATATAGCTACCAGATACCTGCTCAAGGTATCGGCAACTACATTAGCTTTTCCAGGATGATACTGCAAAGATATGTCAAAATCCTTCACCAGTTCCAACCACCGACGCTGTGTCTTATTCAACTCCTTCTGCGTGAAAACATACTTCAAGCTCTTGGGGTCGGTGAAGATCTCTACACGCTCTCTGTATAAATAGTGTTTCCATAACTTCAGGGCAAAGATGACTGCTGCCAACTCCAAATCGTGGGTAGGATAGTTTTTCTCATGAGGACACAATTGCCTGGATGCATAGGCAATCACTTTTCCATTCTGCTGAAGAACACAACCCAGATATTTTCTGATGCATCACTATAAATAGTAAAACCTCCAGACCCTGATGGTAACATCAAAATAGGAGCAGACGTCAACCTCTTCTTCAATTCCTCAAAAGCAACCTGGCAGTCCTCTGTCCAAACAAACTCTACATCCTTTGTAAACCCCCTCGTCAAGAAAATAGGATTTAATTAATTATTTACTGAGATAAAACCGTAATCCAAATTCTACGTACCCAAATTAGGGTATCAGACTACACCAAAATTGGTAGGCCACGACTCCTGTGTACCACCCAAACCTAGTTCCTTACGTTTCTAACGCATTAGTAATTCCCGAGTTGAATTATTAAATTTAAATCAATGTTAAAGCCAATTTACCCTAAGCAGAACCAAACCCAGCCCACATGCGCTTTTGAGTGGATCATTCCAACCCAACAAGCCGGACAAGCCCAACCCTCGAGCTTAGCCCATCATCTCCACCACCCATATAAATATACATCTATTCACTCAAATCCTAGATTTTATATCACCCTCCTCCCCTAACCCTAGCCGAATACTCCTCCTTTGCATCAACCATCACGACCACCACCCTCCATATATTGCCGACCACCACCCTCCATATATTGCCGACCACCACCCTCCATATATCGCCAACCATCGCCCCTACACAGCCGACAACACCCTGACCCGCTGCTCCCGAACACCCCTGACCCGCTGCTCCCGAACACCCCTGAACCGCTGCAGCCGAATACCCCCGACCCGCTGCCCCCGTGCACCGCTGTCGCGCCTGCTGAGAGTGCCGCCGCTGCTGCCGAGACTTGCCGCCGACGCAGGAGCTCCGCTGACCCCTGGCGAGTGCGCACGACGACGAGCAGAACCCCCTCCCCACGTTCATCCTCGTAGGTAATACTCATTGGCCTCTTTTCCTTGTATCGTGAATAGTTTATCATCGTGTCGTCTTGTCGTGTTTGGCATGGACATGAAATAGTAACTCGAAAACCCTAACTTATGAATAGGTGCCAAATCAGATTTCTTAATAACGAACCAGTTAGTAATTAATAGCTAGTGAACATCCTTGTAAGTAGAATGGTTAATTAAGACTTGTAAAGCATTGATAAACCTGGATATCAACAAGAAATTCTTAATACGGAGGTTAAGGACCGTTAATTATACTAAACATAATTAGCTGGGTCGTATAACCTTAGCATTGTCTCTCATGGAATACATGGTGACTGATGATAGGGCACGTGTGCATCTTAGCTACATGCACCACGACTCTGTGTTCGACCGACGTGATCCTTGCGTCAGTACTGAAAAGCAACGTAGCGTATATATTACTTAGGGTCTGATGATTGATTGTTATATTATATTGTGTGTTAGGACCATTGGATCAGCCAGGAGATACTGCAGGAACCGGCTTCTGGCATTCACAGCTTCAGGACACAGGCAAGATACCTTGCTATATTTACTGCTAAATTAAATATGCATCTGTTGTATTGTATTCTTGTTGCTTGTAACTTATACAACTGTGCGCGTCCGAGTTGTCTCGGGTGCATTCGACGGTTACGTCGATGTTAGTAAATATATAAATATATGGACTTAGCCTTAGCAGACTCAACCCTTTGGACAGTACTCTGTTATTGTCTGAGACCTGATACCTTGCACGGACACTGAGATATATTCATATTGGGATGCGGGTTTGTGCACTCGACTAGCTATCGTTGCGTATCACCTACATCACGGTTAGTATGTAGTCAGGATATAGATTAGAGACTTGGCATATAGATACATGGTATGCACGTCGAGTAGTCGACTTGCGTATCTACATTGGGCGGGAAGGACAACTAGGAGGCGTATGGGGTACACACATTGGAGCCGTAGTTTCGGAGGAACCTCGGGTCCAATGACTTTCCCTTTATACTGATGCCACGTTCTTCGGAGCGATATGGACGATATACTGTACAGATGCCGTTCTCTTCGGAGTATGGACGCTATGCCTACGCCTACTCATACACATCAGAGTTGGACTCACATTGCATTCACTTAGATGGCTAGTACACCCTTACTGTATTTATTTTATTCAGTATTCATATATAGCATATTGTTTCTTGTATCTTGTTACGTCCCTCTGAGGACCTGGTTTCTTCCCAAATTTAGACGAGGCTTACTACCCCACCGTATACGGCCCCGGACAGAAGACGAGATTTGCTACAGCTGAGGAGTTGGAGGTGCAACCGTCAGAGTTTCCGTGATCAGTTGGTAGGCCTTTAGCCTAGTTGGAGGGCATCATTACCTACTCAGCTGATGCTCTAGTCTTTTCTTTTATATCTCATTTCAGTACTTTATTTCGTCATAGTAGTGGGTTTGTTCCCACCAGACATCACTAGTTGTACTATGATATCTTGGGACTGGTATTTATTTAACCAGCAGTTTATTTAGTATTTCTTACTCTTTATATTGTGGATGAGATTAGATTACCTGTTATTGGCTGATATTGGACATGTTAGTATTATAGGACAGCGTAGCACTCTTCGTGGATCCATTAAATTGGGATATCCTCGGAGACGTGTCAGCTGGCTATTGCCACGTGGCCTGGTTCCATATATTTTGGGACAGGGGCGTGACATGGTTTTAGTGGTGGCCCATGCAGGTTGACTTTTTTTTCGCTTGTGGTATGGTAACATGCCCAGCGAGCCTGCAATAGGATAGAAATTATTAGGTCTCATCCACTTTTGATTCGTCCTTGAACTTCCTTCATACTACTTCTAAATATCTGCATCCTGATTGTTTGCTCTCGTACACTTTTAATGAAGCTTTATCTCTTGCAGCAGGATGAATTTGCGCAGTGGACGAGGAGCACCCAGTGCCACGATGTCAGATAACACCACACAAGGGGATAAGGTACCCCAAGGGCAACCCCCGCTACAGACTCCGCTGATACATTGGCACGAGACATCGCAGGGAGATCCTACACCACAGCCAGAGGGACAGACTTCCCAGACGATTCCCACGCAGCATTGTGAGGGCCAGACTTCAGGAGCTACACCGATGCCGCAGACTGAGAGGCCGACATCTGAGGAGACGCCTACTGCACAACTAGAGACTCCCCTACCACCGCCTCCACCTTACCCACCCCAGATGCCACAGCTAGATGGCCAGCCACAGATGCTTCAGTTCTTCCAGGCAATGATGCAAGCACAGTGGCAGCAGACAGAGACACTGCGACAGAGTCTGATGGCAGTACTAGAGAGGACACCTGTCATGACACCAGCACCAGCACCTCCACCAGCCCCGACAGGTGGTACTGTTAGATGGTTCCGACAGATGGGACCAGATACCTTCTCAGGCAATGAGACTGCGGAACAGATCTCCGATTGGATCGCCAACACGGAGATGTTATTAGAGGCTTCACAACTGCATCCAGACCTTTGGATGACTGCAATGAGAGCCCAACTAAAAGGCAACGCCCATCACTGGTGGATTCCATCGAGCGCAGTGTAGGCAAGAAACAGACTTGGGAACAGTTCTTGGAATACTTTAATGCGAAATATTTTCCAGCAATAGTCAGAAATGCCCTGTACTCCCAGTTCCTACATCTAGAACAGGGGAATATGACTGTTGACGCATATGACGCAGAGTTTAGCCGCCTTAGCAGATTTGGAGCCGTTCTGATACCCAATGATCTAGAGAAGGCTCAGAGATTCCACCACGGCCTCAACTTTGAGCTACAGAGATATACCACCGCACAGGCGAGGATTTCTTATGAGGAGGTTCTTGCAGAGGCGAGGATCCAAGAGGCCATTGTCAGAAGAGCTAGACGTTCCAGCACGACCATGCCAGCTAGAGTCCAGCCCAGAGCAGGAGGACCCATCCGACGTCCCGGAGCGCAGACACAACAGAGAGCAGCACCATGTCCATACCAGGAACTTCCGACTTGCCACTACTGTGGTAAGAGAGGTCATTTCGAGAAGGACTGCCAAAAGAGACTTGGGACATGCATGATTTGTGGAGCCAGTCAGCACCTTCCAAGAGATTGCCCACAGCGCAGAGAGACAGCCCCACAGGCCGAACAAAGGCCAGCAGCACCAGCCCCGAGGATACTACCCCCACCAGGAGGACAGCGTCCACCAGTACCCGGAGGATTCCAGAGGGGACCACCCTTGGCCCCACAACAGGCACAGTTTGATCGGGCCCGACAGCAGGCAGGAGGACAGAGACAGGGACAGGCCTTTGCATTAGCAGCCGCTGAGGAGAAAACAGAAGGAGAAGCAATCACAGGTACCATTTTAGTCGTATCCTTACCTGCGACAGCATTGTTTGATTCTGGGGCTACTTTGTCATTTATATCTTGTAGATTTGTAGCAATGCATAGAGTAGCGACTTCCTCCTTACCTAAGAGTTGGAAGATTCTTACCAGAGGAGGTATCGTGCCGGTTACCAGCACTATTAGAACGTGCTCGGTAGTCGTATGTGGTAGAGAGATGAGAGCGCGATTCCTGGTATTGCCTATGCCGTACTTTGATGTTGTGTTAGGCATGGACTGGTTAAGTCAGTATAACGCCGTACTGGACTGCCGGAAGGGTAGCGCCACTTTTAGACCACCAGATCAACCGAAGTTCGAGTATATGCGAGGGACCGTCGAACAAGGAGTAGGACAGACAGCAGGAACTTGTATGACTATGGAGATTGCACCCCCACCTATAGTTGCAGAATTCGAGGATGTTTTCCCCGAAGAATTGTCAGGCTTACCACCCGATAGAGACGTGGAGTTTACCATTGAGCTAGTACCAGGAGCAGCACCGGTATCTTCTAATGTGTACCGATTGGCGAAGAAGGAGTTAGACGAGCTGAAGCTACAATTAGAGGAGTTGCAGAGCAAGGGATTTATCTGTCCTAATGCATCACCATGGGGAGCACCAGTATTATTTGTGTCTAAGAAGGACGGAACAATACGTATGTGTATTGATTACAGAGCCCTTAATGCTTTGACTATCAAGAACAAGTACCCCCTGCCGTGGATTGACGATTTATTCGACCAGTTGACCGGAACAGTGGTGTTCACAAAGATCGACTTGAGATCGGGTTATCATCAAGTGAAGGTGCGAAGAGAAGACATTCAAAAGACAGCATTCAGGACTCGTTATGGTCACTACGAGTTCTTAGTGATGCCTTTTGGACTGACGAATGTGCCAGCTGTATTTATGAACTTGATGAACAGAGTATTCCATCAATACTTAGACCAGTTCATGGTAGTCTTCATCGACGATATTTTGGTGTACTCGAAGAGCCACGAAGAGCACGAGAAGCACTTGAGACTAGTGTTAGAGACGCTGAGAAGAGAGAGACTTTATGCCAAGCTTAGCAAGTGCGAGTTTCTCCTAGATCGTGTCACTTTCCTTGGACACGTCATCTCAGGAGACGGTATCTCAGTAGATCCGGCGAAGATTTTATCTGTAGAGACATGGCCAACCCCTACCAATGTCTTAGAGGTAAGGAGTTTCCTAGGACTTGCCGGATATTACCGGAGGTTCGTAGAGAACTTCGCGAAGATTGCAGAGCCAATGACCCGCCTGACCCGTAAGGAGCAGGAGTTCACTTGGACAGAGGAATGTCAGAAGGCATTCGATGAGCTGAAGAAACGCTTGACTACAGCACCCATCTTGACCATACCTTCTGGACCCGGAGGATTCGTAATCTACATCGATGCGTCTGGGAAAGGATTAGGATGCGTCTTGATGCAGCATGGAAAGGTTGTAGCTTATGCTTCTAGACAGTTGAGGACACATGAGAAGAACTATCCCACCCACGACTTGGAGCTTGCAGCGGTGATTTTTGCGTTAAAACTTTGGAGGCATTACCTATATAGAGAAAGAGTGGAGATATTTACTGATTATAAAAGCCTGAAATACGTCTATACTCAAAAGGATCTAAATCAGAGACAGAGACGTTGGCTCGAGGTGATGACAGACTTTGAAATAGAGCTACAGTACCACCCAGGGAAAGCCAACGTAGTAGCAGACGCATTGAGCAGAAGACCTATGGCATTCTTTTTGACTACCCAACAACACCTGTTGAGAGATCTAGAGCAGATGGGTATAGAGGTTGTTATATCTGGAGTAGACGGACAGTTGTCAAATTTCCAATTATAATCGACACTGGTAGAGAGAATTAAGGCTGCTTTGCCGCCAGATGCCAGATTTCAGAGACTCAGACAGAGGACAGAGGCTGGATTACAGACATGATTGCGGATACATGAAGACGGAATACTGAGATGCGGAGATCATCTCTATGTTCCAAATGGAGAACTTCGGCAGGAATTGTTGACAGTGGCACACAGTTCCACCTACTCCGTCCATCCAGGAGGCACGAAGATGTACAGAGATCTAAGACAGTACTACTGGTGGCATGGAATGAAGAGAGAGATAGCACGCTTCATGGCCAAGTGCCTAGTGTGTCAACAAGTCAAGGCTGAGCACCAGAGATCTGCAGGATTGCTTCAATCGCTTCCTATACCGGAGTGGAAATGGGAGCATATCACCATGGACTTTGTTACGGGCTTTTCGAGGAGTCCTAGTGGGCGCAATGTCGTATGGGTAATCGTGGATAGACTCACCAAGTTCGCGCACTTTTTACCCTTTAGAGTTGGGCAATCGACGGAGGCTTTAGCAGATATGTACATGAGAGAGATTGTGCGTCTACATGGAGTGCCAGTTAGCATTGTGTCAGACAGGGATACGAGATTTACATCTTACTTTTGGCGGAGTATGCAAGAGAGTCTTGGTACTCGCCTAAAGTTTAGCACAGCGTATCACCCACAAACAGATGGCCAGTCGGAGCGCACCATTCAGACGCTTGAAGACATGTTAAGAGCGTGCATGCTGGACTTCGGAGGATCATGGGAGGACCACTTACATTTGGTCGAGTTTTCTTACAACAACAGCTATCAAGCTAGTATTCAAATGGCTCCCTATGAAGCGTTGTATGGAAGAAAATATTGTTCTAACGTATGCTGGAGTGATATAGGCGAACGACAGATTCTCGGACCAGAGTTGGTTGTTCGGACGGTAGAAAAGGTAAAGAAGATCCAAGGACACCTTCGAGCAGCACAAGACCGACAGAAGCATTGGGCGAATGCACATCGCCGACCCTTAGAGTTTCAGGTTAGAGATCACGTATTCTTAAAGATCTCGCCCACTCGAGGGACTATCAGATTCGGAGGCAGAGGGAAGCTGAGTCCGAGGTACATCGGACCATTCGACATATTAGAACGCGTCGGAGAGGTTGCTTACAGATTAGCGTTACCGCAGACCTTGGAAGGAGTCCACGATGTCTTCCATGTATCTCAATTGAGAAGGTACATATCGGATCCTAGTCACGTGCTTGACTATTCAGAGATCACAGTCGGGCCGAGCCTATCATATGAAGAGGAGCCTGTGGAGATTCTAGACAGAAGGGAGAAGGTATTACGAGGGCAGACCATCCCTTAGTTCGTGTTGCATGGAGGTATCATGCACCAGGCGAGTCGACCTGGGAACGCGAGAAAGATATTCGTCAGCGTTATCCCCGCCTTTTTGAAGGACTAGGTACGTTCCAGTATTTTCTTTAGTCCTTAGTGCTTACCCATGCGTATGTTTAAATTTCGAGGACGAAATGCTCTAAGGAGGGTAGATTGTAAACCCCCTCGTCAAGAAAATAGGATTTAATTAATTATTTACTGAGATGAAACCGTAATCCAAATTCCACGTACCCAAATTAGGGTATCAGACTACACCAAAATTGGTAGGCCACGACTCCTGTGTACCACCCAAACCTAGTTCCTTACGTTTCCAACGCATTAGTAATTTCCGAGTTGAATTATTAAATTTAAATCAATGTTAAAGCCAATTTATCCCAAGCAGAACCAAACCCAGCCCACATGCGCTTTTGAGTGGATCATTCCAACCCAACAAGCCGGACAAGCCCAACCCTCGAGCTTATCCCATCATCTCCACCACCCATATAAATATACATCTATTCACTCAAACCCTAGATTTTATATCACCCTCCTCCCCTAACCCTAGCCGAATACTCCTCCTTTGTACCAACCATCATGACCACCACCCTCCATATATTGCCGACTACCACCCTCCATATATTACCGACCACCACCCTCCATATATTGTCGACCACCACCCTCCATATATCGCCAACCATCGCCCCTACACAGCCAACAATACCCTGACCCGCTGCTCTCGAACACCCCTGACCCGCTGCTCCCGAATACCCCTGAACCGCTGCAGCCAAACACCCCCGACCCGCTGCCCCCGTGCATTGCTGCCGTGCCTGCTGAGAGTGCCGCCGCTGCTGTCGAGACTTGTCGCCGACGCAGAAGATCCGTTGACCCCTGGCGAGTGCGCACGACGACGAGCAGAACCCCCTCCCCACGTTCATCCTCGTAGGTAATACTCATTGGCCTCTTTCCCTTGTATCGTGAATAGTTTATTATCGTGTCGTCTTGTCGTGTTTGGCATGGACATGAAATAGTAACTCGGAAACCCTAACTTATGAATAGGTGCCAAATCAGATTTCTTAATAACAAACCAGTTAGTAATTAATAGCTAGTGAACATCCTTGTAAGTAGAATGGTTAATTAAGACTTGTAAAGCATTGATAAACCTGGATATCAACAAGAAACGCTTAATACGGAGGTTAAGGACCGTTAATTATACTAAACATAATTAGCTGGGTCGTATAACCTTAGCATTGTCTATCATGAAATACACGGTGACTGATGACAGGGCACGTGTGCATCTTAGCTACATGCACCGCGACTCTGTGTTCGACCGACGTGATCCTTACGTCAGTACTGAAAAGCAACGTAGCGTATATATTACTTAGGGTCTGATGATTGATTGTTATATTATATTGTGTGTTAGGACCATTGGATCAGCCAGGAGATACTGCAGGAACCGGCTTCTGGCATTCACAGCTTCAGGACACAGGCAAGATACCTTGCTATATTTACTGTCTAAATTAAATATGCATATGTTGTATCGTATTCTTGTTGCTTGTAACTTATACAACTGTGCGCGTCCGAGTTGTCTCGGGTGCATTCGACGGTTACGTCGATGTTAGTAAATATATAAATATATGGACTTAGCCTTAGCAGACTCAACCCTTTGGACAGTACTCTGTTATTGTCTGAGACCTGACACCTTGTACGGACACTGATATATATTCATATTGGGATACGGGTTTGCGCACTCGACTAGCTATCGTTGCGTATCACCTACATCACGGTTAGTATGTAGTCAGGATATAGATTAGAGACTTGGCATATAGATACATGGTATGCACGTCGAGTAGTCGACTTGCGTATCTACATTGGGCGGGGAGGACAACTAGGAGGCGTATGGGGTACACACATTGGAGCCGTAGTTTCGGAGGAACCTCGGGTCCAATGACTTTCCCTTTATACTGATGCCACGTTCTTCGGAGCGATATGGACGATATACTGTACAGATGCCGTTCTCTTCGGAGTATGGACGCTATGCCAACGCCTACTCATACGCATCAGAGTTGGACTCACATTGCATTCACTTAGATGGCTAGTACACCCTTACTGTATTTATTTTATTCAGTATTCATATATAGCATGTTGTTTCTTGTATCTTGTTACGTCCCTCTTAGGACTTGGTTTCTTCCCAGATTTAGACGAGGCTTACTACCCCACCGTATACGGCCCCGGACAGGAGACAAGATTTGCTACAGCTGAGGAGTTGGAGGTGCAACCGTCAGAGTTTCCGTGATCAGTTGGTAGGCCTTTAGCCTAGTTGGAGGGCATCATTACCTACTCAGCTGATGCTCTAGTCTTTTCTTTTATATCTCATTTCAGTACTTTATTTCGTCATAGTAGTGGGTTTGTTCCCACCAGACATCACTAGTTGTACTATGATATCTTGGGACTGGTATTTATTTAACCAGCAGTTTATTTACTGTTTCTTGCTCTTTATATTGTGGATGAGATTAGATTACCTGTTATTGGCTGATATTGGACATGTTAGTATTATAGGATAGCGTAGCACTCTTCGTGGATCCATTAAATTGGGATATCCTCGGAGACGTGTCAGCTGGCTATTGCCACGTGGCCTGGTTCCATATATTTTGGGACAGGGGCGTGACATCCTTCCTGGTGAGTCTGGTCATCGGCTCGGCAATCCTTGAAAAATCTTGCACAAACTTCCTGTAGTAGCCTGCCAAACCCAAGAAACTCCTGATCTCTGCTACTGAACTCGGGTTCTTCCAAGGCTCCACTGCAGCTATCTTCTTCGGATCTACTAAAATTCCATCACCAGTCACAACATGTCCCAAGAATTTCAACTTTTCCAGGAAGAACTCACACTTGGACAACTTCCCATACAGCTTCTCCTTTCTCAGCACATCCAACACAATTCGCAAATGCTCCTCGTGCTCCTCCGATGTCTTCGAGTATATGAGTATGTCATCGATGAACACCCCCACGAACTTATCAAGGTACTGATGGAATACCCTATTCATCAAATTCATAAATACCGTTAGGGCATTAGTCAACCCAAACGACATCACCATAAACTCATACTGACCATACCGAGTTCTAAAAGCAGTCTTCGGTATGTCCTCCGGCTTCACTTTTACCTGGTGGTAGCCTGATCTCAAATCTATCTTGGAAAATACCTTGGCACCACTCAACTGATCGAACAAGTCATCAATCCATGGCAAATGATATTTATTCTTGATAGTGACATTATTCAATACCCTGTAATCAATGCACATGTGCACCGATCCATCCGTATTCGGTACAAACAATATCGGGGCTTCCCACGGTGAAGAACTCGATCTGATAAACCCATTATCCTGCAACTCGTCCACCTGCTTCTTCACCTCGACCAGCTCGATGTTGTTTACTCTATAAACATGCTGTAAAATTGGTTCTGCACCTGGCACCAAGTCTATAGAGAATTCAACATCTCGATCTGGCGCCAATCTTGGCAATTCCTCAGAAAATACATCCAAGAACTCTGCTATCAACGGATGCGGCAACTCTTTGTCTTCCACCATAGATCCACAGATAATGCCTTCTCCATACTCTGCAGCTCCTCTAGCAAACCCAAACTCTGGCTTTCCTGGCGAACCAAACAAAACTCTACCTTCTCTACAATCTATACTAGTACGGTGCCTACTCAACCAATCCATCCCAAGTATAATATCGTAAAAGTGGCATTACAAGTAGACACACACTCAGCTCCCGGCCTCCCAGAGTAACTCTCCGATCCTTGCAAATATTATTAACCAGGATAATGCATCCCTCGGTCATGATCTTGCAGGTCCTAAGCAAAGACTCAGCTACCAAACCATGCTTCAGAGCAAAAGAAATGGACACAAAACTATGGAAAGTACCACTTTCAAATAAAGCTAAAGCTGGAATGGAATCAAGAAGAATAAAACCTGCGATGACAACTCGGTGGACTCAACCTCCTCGACTGTCATAGCGAACGCTCATCCCTGACGTGCACCTCCCTGATGTTGGTGCTGGGCATAACGTTACAGCTGGGTCAGAAGCAGCGGTCCCCTCGGTTGTGCTGCAGGTGGTCTCACCTCTGTCCTCAGAGCCAGAGCTGCTCCCTGAACTGCACGACGAGGATTGAAAGCAAACTCTCTCAGCTGATGCCCTTCGGTACCACAATACAAATAAACTCCCAACCTCTTCCTGCAAACTTCTTAGATGTAGCCGAGCTTTTTACAGAAATGACAGAAAGCTTGCTGTAACTGTCACTACCATATTCTAAAATAAGGCTATTTTTGTCTTTTTTTTATTTATTATAAGTATTGTGTATATTTTATTTTTAAATAATTGTATGATATCTGTATATATATACATATTATATAGTGTTCATTAATGCATAGGTTAGTGGACTAGACCTAAAAACCCACTAGATGAATCCCTGACCAAAATATAGGATTATGGATTTAATTAGTATTTTTTGGGATTAATTATTGGGGGTTTTATTTTACTACTGTGATTTTATTCAATTGTTGTACCTTACCGTTGCTTCGATATTTGGAGCGCTACACTAGCTTTTGCCTTCCAACAAATTTTACACCCTTGTCCTAGATGTGCCAGTCTTCCATTCTGACCTTTGTGTAACTCATAAATACCCTTTTTGTGCTTTATTTTAGTAGCACAATATTCGTTACAAATGTTTATTTTTAAATCCAAATAAACCCAACTTTGCATCCTTGTCCGTTCCAATCGAAATTGGAGACACAATCTCGACCCATTTTGTGCAACCCAAATTATGACAATATTCTATTCTGAGTCTTCTACGTCCATGACACTTGTGTCCTACCTAATTTTAATCCTATGCACTTCCAATTAATTTAAGAACACCATTTATACTAATTTTAATTAAATTAGTGTAAGGAACCAACCTAACCCAAAACTAGACCCAACACCAACCCAAACCCCCACTCACACCCTCAAGGTTCATACTAAATACCACACACCCTTTTTACCCACTACATCACACCCAACATGGTATTTTTCTTCATGCAATCCCAAACCCCATTGTTTGTGCAAATTTCTAATTGTTAGGGACTTTTATGCAAAAATGCAATAAGGTGTCCACCTTCCATTGGACCCAAGCCATGTAGAAACACTCGCCCCCCTCTTTGACGGATTATACCAATTTATTTCCCTATTTTTGGAGTGTGCAACACTCAAACCTTTCCCCCTATCCATACTAAGCCCTCCATTCAAACACACACTATCCTAGCCATCCATTTTTCTTCATGTAGAAACCATCCCCATCCCAAGGAGCACATGGCCGGCCCTAATCCCTAGGTAATCATCACCCTCCTCTCTCTCATACATAAACACTTTTATTTTTATTTTTTTAAGCCATCATCAACCCCTTCTTCAAAAACCCGAACCCTAACTCCCCTCTTCTGTTCACCGCCGGAGCAGCCTCCCTTTCCGGCCGTCGACTCCGGTCAGCGTCCTCCCCGAGCAGCGTCACTCCGGTCAGCGACTTCCCGACCGACAGCAGGCATCTCACGACCTCCTTCACACCATCATCCGATCATCATCATCGTCGTCATCACCATCATCCTTGTCATCCCCGACCATAAACAGCCAACTCCGGCCATCGTCCCCGAGCAGTCGACCACCGCAGCTGACTCGAGATTGACTGCTGCCATCCAGAATCGCCATCACCTACAACACCTCCACCTTCATCATCTCCGCCATCTTCATCATCACCTCCACCCCATCCACAGCGACTCCTCACCACCTGAGCACCCCAACCACCGCTACCATCATCGTCTCGACCGACTCCTCCGCTTGAGCACAGTCACACCTGTACCACCGTCACCCCGAGCAGTGACCACCACCACTACATCGACTTCCATCACCCAATCACCACCCTCACCGATCACCACGACCTCCCTCGACATCGACCACCCTGACTTTGTCAACACCATCACCGTCGATCTCCTTCCCGACGAGCAGCAACCGCCACAGCGACAACACCATCTTCCTGGTCATCACCCCCTCCTCGGTCACGTGCACACCAATGTTCAAAACTTGCTCCTTCTTCATGTTGTGCGTTGTATGACATTGTGTTGGTAAACCCTAATAACTAGTATTTGTGTGTACGCATGTATGTATAATAATTATGTTTTATGTATATATATATATATATATATATACTTCATAGGAATTTGTTTATTAGTGTTATATATGTTGTATGACCATAGGTGTTAGTTGACTGCCTTGTATACCCTAACATACCAGCTAGGACATGTGTTAGCGTTGCACGAGATTTGGAGATTGGACATGTGATACTGTTAGTTATTCATTTTGCTATGTACGGTATTCGAGGACATGACACCTGTGCTTTTAGACGTGCACACTTGACCCTGCTAGTTGACCAGTTATCAACCCTTGCATAGTTTCTGAGTGTAGTGTAATTATGTTTACATGCATACTAGTGTAACGACTGATGTTATATTATTATTATATTATGTATATAGGACCGTTGGATCATTTAGACGAGACTTCGGGAATAGGATATTAGTATTGCTAGCTCAGGACCACATACGAGTACATTCTTTGACAGTTTTCATTATGTTGATCATCTCTATGATTCTAGTTGTATAACGTACTTGATTCTGACACTATGGATACACGTGTTAGCATCATCGATCCCTGTCACGAGGAGTCATGATTGGAATCCATCGTGCTAGCTGGAGGATGGAGAAATATTAGCAGATTATGTGATCATATCCCACTTACATGCATCATAGCTCACCCTACACATCACGTTGGGTATAGCCTGACCATTTACATGCCTCATAGCCTGTTATATATGATTAGCCTGACTATTGCTCGCATCATAGCTAACCAGATGGTTATCCTGACCTCACATGTATCATAGCCAATCATATATAACAAGCTTGATCTTGTCCCAAGCCGATCACATGATAGGCTGATATTTTAAACACTTAGTTAGATACTCTATTTCTGTATTCCAGTTCACTTGTTCTAGTATTCACTTATATTTTTGTTCATTGCTAGTTGTGCTATTACTGATTATATATTCTCTAGTTTTACATTATCTCCATTATTGCTTCATCTTGTATTTCTTTATACTGTATTATAGTTTTTGTCAATATAAATGAAACTGATGTTAGTGCTTGTACTTCGCTCCAATCCTGACTGGATAACATTTTTTCAGAGGACATTGAGGACTTCTGTCCTACACACTATGGGCCAGGTGTAGAGGGCGACTACATACCAGAGATCTTAGAGGAGTCCCTACCCTTAGAGGAGACACCACCTGTAGTTATTTAGACAGTTATATCTATGCATCTTTTATTCAAACATGAGACTTGAACTGTATTTTATATTGAGGTTATTATTGAGACTATTTATGTTGGACAGATAGACTTTAGATTTATCTTTGTATTTTGAGTTATGGTGCTTGACTTATGTCAGTACTCTTTATCTTTATATCTTATCGTGCCATTTATTTCTTATAGCTATTGTGATTGAGTATATATTATGAGTTGTTGATCTATGTATTATTCATGGTCCTCCCTATTGTTTGATGATAAATAAATAAAAAGAGACTAGGTTTATACGAAACCCTTTCTTTGTTTACAAACAAGAAAAAAAGTAGTACAATTAATCCTATACGAGGATGTTAAGTACAATAAAAATAATTCTGGGGAAAAATTGCTATAGGAGTCTGATCTGCGATCGATCACTTTGTCCCTTGGACCACACGATGATGAAGAAGTGCTATAGAAGAAGAAGAAGCTTCAAAGATTGTAAGTGGGATTAAACTGTCAACCAGCACTCTCTGTCTATGCTCTCTCCCTCTTTTGATTCGATCTCTGATCTTGATCTCCTCCTCTCCACCTTTGTCTCCTGTGACCGGAGGTCTCTATTTATAGAGCTCAGTCACAGTAACTGTCCAGTCGGCGTAGAAGCCAAACCGTGAAGAGAGTGGCACTCTTTACGCGGCGGTTATAATAACTGCTACCCACGTCTGAATGATCTCCTGAATCTGCGTATGACGCGTATCCCATTATGAGGTAACGGGTATAACTGCTCCTCGAAGATTACGATATGCAAGCCACGTAGGTAACTGCTCCTTGCGTAAAGATGGTTGGCATAAAAGCCAAATAACTGTCTTGTTGGCGTAAAAGCCAAATAGCTGTCTTGTTGGCGTAAAAGTCAAATAGCGTAAAGCTTGATAATTTGCAAATATAGCCTGAGTTGGCGTATTTCGAGGAGATAGCATACGGCGTACTCCTATAGTTGAAAATAGCCTGGTTGGCATAAAACACAAGGATGGTGATGTGAGCGTATTAGTCACAGTTTTAGCTCTCCTAGTCATTAAAAATATAATAAAATCTCGTGCATTAAATGCAGAGATCTGCCCCCATCTCGTGCATTAAATGCAGAGATATGCCTCGAGAGACAGCTTTTGACGTGGCATCTGATTTTGTCTCATCTTGAGCGTAAAACTCATCTCTGCCTGTAAAATAGGCAGCGTATTCCTTGAATGCGTAAAAATGACTTGTATCAAGGATATGTCACTAAACGACAGCCTGGGCTTCTGTGCAGAATCATTATTACAGTCATCCTCTCGATCGTCGTGTAGTACTTTTGTTAGGAGTCAGGTTCACTGTTCTGTCTGACAGATTCATTCGAGGAATACAAAGAGTTTCTCGTATGACTTTACGTTGCATTAAAAACAAACATATTTTACGCCGGTGGGAGGTGTAGCAACCTTTTACGCTAAAACAGCCTTGAAGTGCTGTTTTACGCGGGTATCTCTGAAGTCATATTTTATGCCACACAACGTTGAAGCCCTGTTTTACGCGGGCTTCGTGTATGTTGGGGGTTTTACGCGTATAATTCTTCAGCGTATTTTTCATGCTTCTACAAGACCCCCTTTAAAGTTTTCAAATTCTTCGTAATTTGAAATACTTTGAATGAAGCATGAAACGGTCAAATTTGACTCGTTCTGCGAGGCTAATTTTTCGGAGATATTTAGGAAGTTGTTGGGATTTGGTATGTTCTCTTCTGCCTATATAAAGCAAGTGAGTGAACCTGTTTTTCCATACTTCCTTCACCAAAAAGATGGTTGCCGAGATCCATCGGGCTGACCTGAGAAAGAAGAAGATCATGCTCTTTCAGCATATAAGGAGCCGTAAAATGAGGCATCTTCAAGCAAATATCCTCTGCAACGATGGATCATGGAAGGATATCATAGCTTCCTTTGCTTGGGATAATCAACATTTTTATATGGCGATTCGTTCAGGAGAGAGGAAGGGTCTCATCGGACCACACAGCTTGCTAGCTGTATTTTCTCCTATTATGAAGCTGGATGCAGGTGGGCAGCTTGGCCCTGTCTTCCAGTATTGTGTTGGGTCTGAATCCCTAACACAATTTTAGGCATGGCCGCCATGGCGTATGGGGGGCTTGAATAATTTATACAGGCCAGTTTTGTATCCTCCCGCCATTGACCATTTTCTTGTTCATCGGTCGAAGAAGCCGATGAAGTACCGTAGAAGAAGAAAAAGATCTCCATCAAATGAGAACCTGGCACAATAGTTCCCATCGTGATCTTGAATATTAATAAAAAAATCCTTTGTAAAATAGATTTCCATCATATGTAATCATGATCTTGAATATTAATAAAAAATCTTTTGTAAAATGGATTTCCATCATATGTAATCATGATTAATAAACTTGTCTTCTTTTACGCATAATTGATTTGCCATATTTGCTGTGAAGAAGTCTGATAATGTGCAGCTTCGACACGTCTGAGTATTTTTTTACGCTGACTCTGATAAACGCTTATCCGGTCATATCCCAATTTTTACGCGTAACGGGAGATGCGTAAAAAGCTCTTTAGCATTAAGTTGTCTTGAAGATCCAACTGTCATGCTATTTTTTGGACGAGGAGTCACATAGAATTCTGAACTGTCACTTTTCTAATACGAAGAGTTTCTGTTAGAACATCATCTTCAAGAATGGTTTCCCAAAAATTCCTCAAAATAGGGCAAGAAGTGTCTGTCGTACAGGCCATACTTGAACTTAGATGTTAAGGATTCTGGATAGACTTTGAATGAACTTCCAATGGCCCAAGAAGAAGAGTCATCTTCAATGCTGACATATGTGTGTTTCAGGCACTTAGAATGTTTTGTAGCCAAAAAGGAGCATTTTCTGCGTAAACCCTTGTAATTGGCTTTTTCGAGTATAAGACCCAAATTGTCAAGATATACGCGTATCCTGCCCTGTGTAATTTTAAGATATGCGAAAAGTCATAGATCCGTAGTATCTGTAGCTTCTGAACGTAAAATCGTAGATCTGTAGCTTCTGAGCGTAAAATCATAGATCTGTAGCTTCTGAGCATAAAAGCTTCTGAGCGTAAGATCATAGATCTGTAGCTTCTGAGCGTAAAATCTTCTGAGCGTAAAATTATAGGTTTGTAGCTTCTGAGCGTAAAACCATGGATCCTTGCTCTACGCGTAAAATCTGGATCTGTTACGCAGCATGACTGTCCGTCTTCCTTTTTAAATGATAGGATGACGTGGTCCCAAATTATAACCGACTATTAAAAATCGGATTTGGTTAGGGATTCGAAGAGTTATCTGAACTCTATAAATAGCCCAAGGCTTTGAGAGAAAAACCCTTCATCTGTTTCTGCAAAACCCTTTCTTTCTGAGAACTCTTCGTCTTCATCTCTTTTCTGAGAACTCTGAGTTTCTCCATGGCACCAAAATAGGCCTCCGTCTCTAAGGGAAAGAAAGCCGCTTCTTCATCTCGCTCCTCTGCTCAAGCACGAGCAACCCCCATTAGGCTGAGCGAGCCTCGTTCTAAACAAAGTGTTCCACCGTCGAGCTACACTCCGGGCATCACAGGTAAAGACTTCGAGAGGAATAGAGAACCTTCCGTACATGTTATACGTGTATGTGCAATAATACACCCACATTTCTAATGTGTCAGCATAAAACTCCATATTTTTGCAGTCTGGCGTAAAAACTCAGACTATCAAAATTTGGCGTATACTGCAAATTTTGAGTTTTACGCGCTGGATGTAAATTCCAGCGTAAAAACTCAAATTTTGGCAGTCTGGCGTGAAGGCTCAGACGGTTAGATCTTGAGTTTTACGCACTGGAAATAGATTCCAGCGTAAGACTCAAGTTTTTGCAGTCTGGCGTAAAAGCTCAGACTGTTTGGCCTTGGCGTATACTGCAAGAGTATAGCGTCTAGCGTAAAACTAACTTGTTTTTTTGCTTTTTGCAGTGGACCTACAGATCCCTCCTTTGGCTGAAGTGATGGGCTCTGCTGTTGGGATGCTGAATTCCAACTATCTGGAGGACTTGTCCTATGTGACATTCCCCATTTCTGGAACCGAGTATTCTCAAGAAAGGGGAACTCTGATCTCATCCCAAGGAGAACGAATGCTGCTGAGTATGATCAGTGGGGAGCCCCTGACATACATAGATGGGACTGAATATAAGAAATCAGGTTTCTTATTCGGGGATGTTATCGATAAACAATCCCAGACTAAGCCCAAGAAAGAAAATTGGGTATTTTCTGCTGAGGGCACGATCATGTATCTGCCAAGGATGCCTAGAGATTACCCTATCTCAGCGTTCGTCCATGCCACCCATCCCAGGAAGATGGTATGGACTCTGACTCCAGACCTTCATGGGCGGCCAGGGAAGATCCCATACAAGAAAGGATTTAACCGAGGAGCCTTTGTGAGCAGTCCTTCAGGCCATGTTATGCCTTTCAGGGGATTACTGTCGGGCAGCGTCCCGAGTGAAGATACTTCACTGATCCAGCCGATTCAAATAATGACTTTCTGCAATGACTTTATAGGGCAGGGAGAAGTGTACCCCAAGGTTAACCCTCGCACCAGTGGATGGCTTAGCCCCCAGAATCTTTGATGGGCCAGTTTAACTTCCTGGGCCCTAAAACACTTCCAGATGGAGCTGGAGAGTATTGGCTTATTTGCGGCTATGAGTGCCACTAGTATTGGGCTGCCTGTCAACCCCAACTTGTTCTTAGCTTTGATGGAGCGATATAACTCACTTACTGGGACTTTTGCCACTCCACTAGGTGAGTTGGGCTTAGCCCTTCATGAGATGGCAGATATCTCAAAGCTGCCAATGGGAGACACTCCTTATGAAGAGTACGTTCCCATAAACAGGGAGCTGAAGGATACAAACCCTCGAGCAGTGGCAGTATACTAGGAGCTGATAAGCCACTATCTTGCCTGCACCACCTTCTACAAAGAGCCCTCTGATTTGGCCCATATCAACAAATGGGTATCCTACCTCTTCTTCCATCAGGCCAGAAATGCTAAGCCGGACACGGTTGTAATAGCAAAGATAAGCCTTTTGAATCTTCTGAGTATGCTTAGTGCCAATACGGTCGATGATCTCATTGAAGACGCAGGGGCTTCAGATTATGTTCTCAATGAGGAGATAGGGGGTTATCCTGCAGGCACTAAAACCTTCAGCTATATGAGGCATTATCGCAAGCCTCTGTCAAGGGAAGCTCAACTGGCTGGCTTTCTCTCTGTATGGCTACGCCGATGGGTAGTGCCTGGCATTGCGTCTGCGGATCGCATTCATCGCAACACCATATGGCCCGCAGTGCATTTGGTGTTTGGAACAAGATTGGGCCTGCTTTCTGCCATGGTATGCAGAATACAAGCTGGCCTGGGGGCCATTACTGATGGACTGCTTGCAGATGATACACAACGTGAAGGATATCCCAGAGTGGAATTACCATTCCTATATCTGATGGGATAGTTAATACTTCACAACACCAGAGTGATGGCTCCCGGATCTGCCAGCGGTTCGGAAAATAACTTTTTGTTGAATTACAAGAATTCTCTTTGGAATGTGACTAGCGTCATAGATTGTCGGCGAGCATTAAATTTTGCCCATGGTTGGAAGCTCTTCTGTACCATCCCCCCTGTACATATCAATCAACAGGGGACAAAACTTCAGGACGCAGGTCAGGGGAAGACTATTCTTTCTCCTGAAGGCTTTTACTGGTTGGTCTGCATTAGACCTTCCCACCTGCTGTACAGAAGTGAGGACCACTGCTACTTGGAGCCTTATCTGCCTAGCCATTTCGCCAGGCAATTTGGGTACGACCAGTTGCACGTGGGGAATCCTATCACCAGCTTCAACTTCAAAGGTGGACTTATTGATGGAGCCAGAGGATGGCGGTATTTTATCATGGGTTGTACTGGTGCAATCTTTGCTGTGCCCGCGACTTCTCTCTCCACGGAGTTGCCCATTCTTCACTCGTACGTGCAGTTTTATGCGTCCATCAATACCTTCCATCATAATTTTGATGTGTATAGAAGTTTCAGGATGCCCTCCCATAAGTCCACTGGAAGAGAGGAGATCCCATCCGTCTTCTCGGATGAAGGTGATGAAACCACCGGTGCAGACGACTATTTGTTGATTGTACCGAGAGGCGTAATAGCTCCGCCAGCAGAGCCTCTCATAATCTCCAATAAACGAAAGGCTTCCACTCTGAAAGAGCCTTCCCCCCGCAAGAAGAAGCAGACTGTCAGAGGTCCTAAAAGGACTTCCACCAAGGGGGCCTCTAGGAGTGAGCCTATTGTTTCCCCAGTTGGGGATGATTCTTTGATCAGGGGTCCTTCGCCTTTTACAGAGGGAACCTCTACAGTTTCAGCTGATAGTGCTGGATATTCTTTGCTCGCGATTGCTGCCGTTACCACCGTTGCTGGTAGTGCTTCGAGATCGCCTTCGAGGTCGAGCATAATAAGAATCAATATACCTTTATCCAGACCAATAATGGGCCTAGCCCCTCCTTCGTCTGTAAGTATCTCAAGCGAGATTCCACCCGGTGAGCCTCGAGTGGATCTGGGTGACGACTGGGATGACTACCCTCAAACGGCAGTTGGTGCACCCTCTTCTCCAGGTATGACAACTTGTTTAGCATCATTAAGAAATGATTTAGCTATACAAGCTACAGACGCAACATATATACCATCGGCCATGGATAAATATTGTTTTCATATTTTCTTCAAGAAAATTAACATCAAATTGATATTAACTTTCTCTTATCTTATTTTCAAGCGAAGACATCTCTGGGGAGGGCAGAGTTGACACAACTTCTGACTTTGTTGCGGATCCAGCCAATAAAACGGCGGCGCCTAACGTCGACGAAGCATGCTTTGAAGCTGTCGATATTTTGTCCGCAACATTCTCGGGTGTCATCCCTCCAGTGACAGTTCAAATAACATCAGAGGAGGATGGACCCACCATCTCGACTGTGCCTCCTTCGTTGAGTACGCCAGCAACTTCAACTGTTGTTAGTGTGCCTTCTTTTGTCGCGCCATCTGTTGAAGCAACGACTGTGGCAACATCCTTTACATTCCTTCCAGATAGGAGATTTACCGATATTGCGGCCACTCCCAGCGTACATTCGATCTTTGCTATGCTAGTGGAACAATATACTAGCATATTCTACCATACTTTGAAAGAATTGATATCCATGGTGCTGGAGAAGAATCTAAGCTTTGATGCTCTAAAGACATCCTCCCAGCTCACTATAGCGCCGATTAGAAATTTTAATGACGCTGGAAGAGCTGATGCGCTAGAGCAAATAGTTAATGGTTTATAACAACCCATTAACGAATATTTGTAACTATCCCGAGGCAGCATCGATGACCTAGTTTAAGCTGAGTGTGACTCTCTAACTGCGGAGCTTGCTCAGCAGATTGAATCTTTAAACAAATCCATCCAGGAAAAACAATAAGAGATGGAGAAAGTGTCATGCCCCAGTCCCAAAAATATATAGGACTAGGATACGTAAGCATGCCAGCCGCATGGATATGGCAACTCTAATATATGGAAACCAAAATCCACATGTACGCTGTAATATGAATATCAATCCACAAGTGGTATAAATATATGTCACAAGTCACAGGGTATAATCTAAATCTCATCCATAGAAAATCAATATAAATAAATAACCAGTATCTATGAAACTAGATCTCAATATAAGTATCTAAGGATGATAGTTGAATGGAAACAAATCCACTACCAACTCGAATGGAAAAGTACAACACAATAAACACAATATAAGAATACCAGCTAACAATCACGGCTCGAAGAGAAGACATCCTCGAAACATATGTAACCATCCAAATCTGCGCTCCTGCAAATACTCAAGAACAGATACACCTGGAAGGGGACCAGGTCCGCAGAGGGACGTAACAAGATACAGAAAAGTAAGCCAATTTGAATACAGTGAACATGCATAATAGGTAAAAAAATATGTAAGTACGCTGTACAAGATAATCTATATGAATGCTAATGAGGATAACTTTTTGACATATGGGCAAGGGTAGGCTACTCGATCTACCTCACAACTCACACACTCGTCAGTGGACATCAGAAATCGATATACCGCGGGGGTAGCGACCAGCGAGACTCCAAAAATTAACATACCGCGGGGGTAGCAACCAGCGCGACACACGCCCGTAGTGCGAGCTATATACTATGATTTACCAGAGTGGTTAAAAGCCCATACGCCTAATGATTGTCCTCTCATGATACTAAGTGCCATGTGTGTGTCAACATATGTAATATATAGTAATGACTGAAAGAAAACTACGCATGCAATGAATAAACAAAAATGCAATAAATATACAGAAATATACTAAGCATGCAAAATACTGTAAGCAATTTGGTAAGGTATCTTGCCTGGTCTAAAAAGGATGAAGTCCCAACTCAAGGCGTCGTCCGATCTACCCGTCACATAAATTAAACAAGTTAGGTTACAAAAGTGGATAAATAGGTTCCTCCATTTAATCTATTTTAATTTTGAATAAAATAACCAAAAATAGTATTATAATCTAATTTTATTGTTAAACCCTAATTTTGGTCCAAAGAAAGTCAACTTTACGGATTTGTGATCCATGGCACGCAAATCGAGGCAATCCGTTGACCAAAAAGTCAACAAACTCAAATCCTGGTTTTGTGTATGGAATCCTATAGATTTTAATACGACATGAACATCATATTCGACGGTTTCATAAAATCATAAGTCGGCAAAGAGTTATGTCCACTAGGGCGCACAGATGATAGTTTTTGGTAGTTTTTTATTTACGTCTACGTTGCACAAATTTTACAGTAGAATAAACTTATATTTTAAATTCAGAAAAAATACTTTTCTAGAATTTTATTATGTCAGCTTTTTGAAACTTCAAACGGTTCATAATTCTGAGTTCGAGATCTCCCGAAATCTCGAAAATACCAAAACGCATTTGATTTCGAACAGTTGGCACTTTTAGAATTTTCTGAAAACATAGGTTCTGAAATTATTAAAATAATTTATATATTCAGAAAACTAACCTTGATATGATTCTAACAAAAAAAACTGGAGCGCATTTGGAGTCCGGAGCTAGGATATATCGTCTTTTTAAGTCGTCATAACTACTAGAAAATGAGGCTGAATTTATGACAAATTTTGACTATTTTTTGACGAAAAAGAGGAGAATTTGGGGAAAAAAATATGAAGGATGAGATATTTATAATGGTGGACACTACTTAATTAAATACGACTAGGATTAGTTAATTTGGATAGGATTATGATAAATTTAAATAAGGATAGGATATGCATGAAGTTGCTTTCCTAGTAGGTTCAGGATTTGAATTAATTTAAAATAGAGTTTGAATTTATCTCAATAATTTATAATCTTAAATATAATTAAAGATAATACAAATAATTTATATATAATCTTATTAATATCTATTAACACTAAATTAGCGTTTATCTAATATTAAGACTATATATATCCAAATAAATCCTAAATAATTCAAAAAATCCAATAATTCCTTAAAATTCTAAATAAATTAAATATTTTAACTCTAAAATAAATGTTTGGTAGTAACAACATTCAAGTATGGTCTCATAGTAAATCATGGAAGTCCTAAAAATTTATGTTTCCTAAGTTTTAATTACCAAAAATTCTAAAAAATCTCCAAAATCTAAAATAACCTAAAATAATTCTAAATAAATATTTATATAAGTAAATATATCAATAAATTTATTTTCTAATTAACTAAGAGAATACTCTAAAGAAATTCAACATCTATAATAAATATAATAATATAAAATACACACAAAATACCTATTTTGGGTGAGGGGGGTTTACAGAAAGAGCAGGCAGTATTGGTGGAAAGTATTCCTCAGCTAACTCAGTACCATGCCGAATGTGAGGGATATGAAGCGAGGGTTCAAGAATTGGAAGTTGAACTTGCTCAGACAAGGGAGAGGCTTCTCAAGGCATTGGCAGTTCGTGATGTATTTAAGGGCCAAGTGGAGACAGCTCAGCAGAACTTGGCACATGCGGGTGTCATCCACGCAAGTTTTGTTGATTCTCTGTCTGAACTATCTCACTTGAGAAATGACGAGGCAAGGCTGGAACGGGCTCGCACTAATATTTTGAACTCCAGGAATGAGAGGATGGCTGCTTTGGCACAACAGATCCGCGATTAAACTGCTCCTCCCCAATGATGTAACTTTTTGCTTCTTTTGTAATTTGCTATTCCCAGAGATAATAAAGATATTTATTCTGACTTTGTGGACCCACCATTTTAGAATATAAATGATAGGCTAGGATAAAAGTGATATCAGAGGTAATATGGACGTAATATACTTTCGGTAAGTTTCAGCTGGATATATCTATTCAGAGGTTATATGAACATGATAGAATATGCTCCAACTAAATTTGTATACAAAATACTATCAGAGGTAATATGGACGTGATAGGTTTTAAAGTTTTAAATTAGTTAAACACATCTATTCAGAGGTCACAAGAACATGATAGAATATGATCCAACTAATCTTTGTATGTAGTGTCATCAGAATAAAATCTTCACCATACCCCTTTGAGCAAAAGAGATCAAGCATAGTACTTCTTCAGGAATTTGCCGTTGATAGGAGCCATTATCAAATCTCTATTAGGCTTGGCTAATCTGTAAGTGCCATTTGAAAATGTGGTTTCAATCACATAAGGGCCTTCCCATTTGGGCTGAGACTTGCCCTTACTTTTATGTGTAATGATCATTGGCCTCTTCACAGCTAAAACTAGCTCACCAACTTTGAACACTCTTTCCTTCACTTTTTGATTAAAAGCTCTGGAAATGCGTGCCTGGTAGAACTCAATGCGCTATTGAGCTTGAAGGCGTTTCTCGTCTAATCCTTCTAACTCTTGAAGGCTTAAACGATCATTATTTTCCTGAGTCAGCTCATTAGCCACTGCTATTCTGAGTGATGGAATTTGAACTTCAATGGGAAAAATTGCTTTACACCCGTAAACTAACGAAAATGGGGTACAACCCGTTGGCGTTCGTACCGTTGTGCGGTATGCCCACAGACATTCTCCCAACTTCTCGTTCCAATCTCTTTTGTTTGAAGAGATAAACTTCTTCAAGAGTTTGATGATGGTTTTGTTGAAGGCTTTCGCCAAACCATTAGTAGCAGGATTATATGTCGTTGAGGCCATATTCTGTATCTGATTCTTATCGCAAAATTGGTGAAACGCTTGACTTATGAATTGAGGCCCATTGTCATGAATTATCCTTTGGGGTATCCCAAAGCGATAAATTACATGGTGCTTGATAAAGCTGATCACGTTGGATGTCTTTACCTCAGCAAGAGGGATCGCCTTCGCCCATTTGGAGAAATAGTCAGTGATAGCCAATATGAACCGATATCCTCTAGAAGACGAAGGATGAATAGGACCAATGATATCCATACCCCTTGCTTCAAAGGGCCATGATGTAATGGTAGGATATAAATACTCAGAAGGCTGATGTATAAAATCTACATGAACCTGACAGGCTTTGCATTGTCTTGCATATTTCAAGGCATCTGCAATCATGGTAGGCCAATAGTAGCCCATCCTCCTGATACGATCCTGTAACTTAGGACCGGGTTGATGTGCTCCACATACACCGTCATGAGCTTCTCGAATAACCCGCTTTGCATCATCATCAGAGAGACATCGTAACAATAGTCCATCGTATGTTCGACGATATAGACTTTGTGAAGGAATATCAAAATAGAAACGTAATGATCGTCTCTTGATAGATACTGCTTCTTTAGGATCTTCTGGTAAGATTCCGTATGACGCGAAGTCTATAAAGAGACTTCTCCAGTCTCTCTTAGGAGGAGCCGTGTTTATAGCGTAGCTGCGTTCTATGCAAAAATTATTTTTCACACAGAATAAATCTCTGTTAAGAAGGATCACCGAATTTTGCCTTCTTATAGGAATAGCTAGATCTGCAGCTAGGCTGGCCAGAGCATCAGCTTCCAAATTTTGAGATCGAGGCACATGCTCTAAAAAGAATCCTTTGAAAGACATGGCTATCTCGGTCGTTGTTTGGTGATAAGGAATAAGGTCTGGATTGCGGACTTCATATATTCCTCTGACCTGATTGACAATCAACTGAGAATCACCAAAAGCTTCCAGGTATTCAACATCCAATTCTTTAGCGACTTGAAGCCCGATTAGTAGAGCATTATACTCTGCCATATTATTAGAGCAGGGTTCGCTAAGAGAATATGCTCGATAGATGACGAGTTTATCAGGAGTTACCAGAACAATTCCTACTCCTGAGACCACGTTTCCCTTGAGACCAGTCCTGGAAGCGTCATCGAAGAATAGCTGCTATGTATCACCTTCCATCGCCGAATTACATTCTGCAACTTCGTCGGGAATGTCCTCATATAGTTTAGAGGTTTCCGGAATTGGATGGGCGGCTAAGAAATCATCCAAGGCTTGGCCTTTCATAGACTTCTGAGGGACATACACCATATCATACTGTGTCAGTAACATCGCCCAAGTCGCGAGTCGGGAATTAAGAACACTCGGCTTATTCATCAATACTCGAAGATGATTGATTCTGGAGATGATATGAATAGTTTTGCCCGTCACGTAATATTGCGTCTTCTGAATGGCAAACATTAGGGCCAAGCATTCTTTTTCTACTGGATTGTACCGGTGTTCATCTCCGACCATCATCCTGCTTAAATAGTAGATAGCCTGTTCATGACCCTCATTGTTCTTCTGTGCAAGGAGAGCCCCTAAAGAATGATCCATTGCTCGAACATACAGCAAAAATGGTCTTCCTATGACGGGAGGGACCAAAACTGGAGGATTAGTAAGATAGCGTTTGATGTCATTAAACGCTTACTGACAGGCTTCGTCCCATACGAACGACACACCTTTCTTCATTAGACGAGAAAAAGGTTGACATCTTCCGGAGAGGTTGGATATGAATCTCCTGATGTAAGCTAGACGACCTTGAAATTCCCTGAGTTCTCTCAGATTACGGGGCGGTCGTATTTCTAGGATAGCCTTTACTTTATCAGGGTCAACTTGAATGCCTTTAGCGGTAATGACAAATCCCAGAAATTTGCCACTGAATACACCAAGAAAGGACTTTATGGGGTTCATTTTGAGTTAATGTTGGCGCATCAACTCGAATACTGTCTTCAAGTCTTGGATGTGATTATCCTTAAGGCGGCTTTTGACAGCAATATCGTCTACGTAACATTCCACTGTTTTGCGTAAGTGCTCATGGAATATGTTACTCAGAGCTCGTTGATATATAGCCCCGACATTCTTCAATCCAAAAGGCATAACCGTATAGCAATATACCCCCAGTGGTGTACGAAAAGCAGTATGCTTTTCATCTTTAGGATTCATCTTAATTTGATTATATCCTGAAAATCCATCCATGAAAGACATGCGCTCAAAATTGCACGTATTATCGACCATGACGTCTGTAATAGGAAGAGGGAACTCATCTTTAGGGCAGGCCGCATTTAGATCTCGAAAGTCGATGCAAACACGCACTTTCCCATTTTTCTTCATAACCGGGACAACATTAGCGACCCAATCAGGATGTTGTTCTTACCGGATGAACCCACAGGCTATTAGCTTCTTGATTTCAGCTTCAATGGCATCCATCATATCCGGGTGGAACCAGCATTGGTGTTGCTTTACAGGCTTTGAATTGGAAAATATGTTGAGTTTATGGGTAGCCACTTTTGGATCAAGACCTGGCATATCCTCATAATTCCAAGCAAAGACATCGATATATTCTTTTATCAGCTGGATCATTTCTTCTCTTTCTTCTTCGAAAAGATTGTTGCTGATAAATATCGGCTTTGGTGAAAATTCATCCCCAACATTGATTTGGATAACCTTATCTTCAGTGGGTGGTTCTTTTTGTTCGAACCAGAGTTCCCATTGTGTATCCATTTGCCGAGCCCATGATTCATCTTCAAATGGTTCAGATTCTTGTTCCTCTGTTTCGAGAGAATTTGTCAACACCATATTTACTGATAATGCCTGTTCGAGTTCATCATCTGAATCGGAGGATGACAAATCGTCTTGAGAAAAGAAATGATCTCCTCACTTGACTCAGAGTTGTTTGAAGTTGCAATATATGTGGTATACCCTAACCCAAAATGAGTTCGTTGACAGTAGGGATCACCATGCAACGGTATTCGTCTGCCTTTTCCATAGTTGAGGCCTGGCTCCAACTTTAAGTCATAACCCATGTTTTGCATAATCTTCAAAGCCTGTGGGCTATATCTATGAACCTGCATTTTCCCAGCATCAGACTCGTGAGAATCTCTTGTACAACCGGTCTATTTCGCATACGACCGAAGACTATTAGATGTTGATCGTTGCGAGTTGGTCAAAGATAGAATCTTCATGCGGCCCATATGTCGTGACGATATTAGATGTTGACGCTACTTCCCACACATATGGATGATAGAAGTCTATAGCTTCCAAGAATTTTTGTGCTATAGGTTCTATATCATTATGAGGGAAAGATTCCTGATTAGGAAATTGAGCGTCAGTATACTGGAAAAGAAAATCTTTATTATCGTCAGAAACCCTATTCCCGGTTGTATTTATATCAGTCGGCTGCTTGTTGCGCCTAAGGTTGATGACCAAAGGTGGGGGTTTCTGGTTCAGAGTGATCACTAGAGGATCACTTCCACCTACCAATTTGGTTTTGCCCAAGGGGATAGCCATGGGTTCCATGACTTTCGGACGGGTAGTCCACCCTTTCATTTGGATTGACAAAGGTTGCTCAGCAGATGGTTCTCCTGACTTCTGGTGGGATTCCTCCTCCGTCCTGCCTGACACCTCCTTCATGTAGTCTTGGGTGTACAATATGGCATCGGAATAGTAGGACTCAATTCCTTTGAAAGGATTGAGATCAGCAAACTCTGTTTTCACTGTCCCTTGGGCGTCTACATATTTGAAGCATTGGTGTAGAGTTGAAGGGACAATATTGTGATCGTGGATCCACGGTCTTCCCAACAGAATATTATAAGACACCTCTGAATCAATGACGTAGCATGTAGCCACTGATCTAAGGTTACCAATCTGGATCCTCAGACGAATCTTTTCCAACAGTTTACTTTTCCTGGCATTAAAGCCCACGATTGTAGTAGTAGTGTAAGCCAGTTCGCTTGTAGGAATTCTCAACGGTCTTAATAGACTATGAGGGATAATGCTGATCGACGATCCCGGATCTATGTGAATCCGGTCTACCTCCATGGAGCCGACATATTCGGTATAATAAAGAGGCCTATCATGCTTGTTATGTTTCAACAATATGTCCTCTTGAGTGAAAGTGACGTTAGGGACCACTTCCATCACACTATGGCATTGAGGACATGCCACAGGCTCTTTATCAGGGGATTTGAGCTGAGTCAAGCATACATCTGCCTGCATTAATGCTTCACTCAAGGCTTGACGAGTGTCTTTGGATAGCCTAAGTAGCTCGAAAATGGACAATCTGGCTGGAGTATTAGCCAACCGAGCCAAGATGTCGAAGTTATATAGTTTTTCTAAACCTTTATTTTGAATATTCTTCAAAGGTTTATCAAAACGAACTTCTTTTTGCTTGCCTTTGTCCGCCGAAGTTGGTCTAGAAGGACCTGCCTCTAGTATAACAGGTTCAGGCTCTGAAAGTTTGGCAGCTGAAGTGTCTGCCGTTGCTTCCCCCAGGTTCCCTCCATAGTCCTTGAGGTAGGCTTTCCCTGACCGGGTTTCGGTTGCCAAAGCCTCTTCTTCTGATGTTGGGGATATTGCAACCATATGGCATGGTTTACATCTTGAGTTTTTTTTAGACTTAGCTTTAGCAGCTTTAGTCTCTTCCTTAATTTTTGACACCAGATCAGGGTGAACCCACATGATCTCCCCACGCTTGGTAGTTAGGGACACTAAGTCATAATTTTGACCCCTGGTAGGAGAAAGATTAACAATGTTCATCATTGCAGGTAGAATAGGTACCACACCATCCGGGACTTCTTGAGGGGGCAGATTGCCAAACTGGAGCGAGATCATATTTGCAGTGACCGTCTTCTCGTTGTTACGCAGAGTGACGGCCTTGGCGTCGATCAGCTCATGAATTTTCCTTTTCAGTACATAGCATGTCTTTGTGGGGTGATGTATGTATCTGTGGAAAATGCAGTACTTAGAATTATTTGTACTGCCGACTTCATTTGGACGCTTTACCTCAGGGAGAGTAAGCTTGCCACTTTTGACTAGACAATCGAATATGCTCAGAATATCGTCGTCGCTAAAAGAATATTCTTCTTTTGGCCTGGAAGTCCCAGGATTCGTCTGCGTAGTCACTGGAGTATGTTGCTTGGACGTGTTGATCGCCAGAGCTTCCTTTCCTTTGGAACTACGAGTATGGTCATTATTGGAGGATGATCGCTTCCCTCGATTAGAGGTAGAGATCATGATTTCGTTGTCATGAGCCTTCCGACTGTTATCTTCAGCGGCTACCGCTGACATGATAAACGAGGGCCAATCATGGAACTGATATGGTCCCGTGAATACTGAGATCAGCGGGAGAAGGTTCTTTCTGCAAATGTCCACCAAGACAGAATCTGGAACTCCGGGAGGCATCTGCAAAGTAGCCTAACGAAAACGTTCAATAAAAGTACGAACTTTCTCTTTCTGTTTTACTTCGATGAGTGATGACATAGACATGTCCATTCCTCCTTCGTAGAATCGAGCAAAGAATAGAGTCTTGAAATCTTCAAAAGAAGTAATGCAGTTGTCGGCTAAACTATGGTACCATTGATAGGCCACTCCAGACAGACAACCTTTAAACACTCGAGTGAGAAAGGCGTCATTCCCTTGTAACAACACCGTCATCATATTGAAGTAATTCATATACTGGCTTGGTGACATTTTTCCCTCGAATAAAACCATAGCCTGTGGTTTGTATTTTGGTGGGAAAGGGATCTCGTCTCAGATAACTGGGTATGGCTGGTTGATTCCCAACTTCTTGAGATGATCCTTATGCTTCAAGGCATCAAATTGGGCTTTTAATTCCCGAACTGCCTGTATCGGATCTTCAGTTGGAAAAGGGACAGCAGAGAGGTGAGAGATTGGTTGTATTGTAACTCCCACAGGAGGTAATAAATTCTCCGGGTTAAGGGGTTGAGGAGCAGCTGATTCTTGAATTTGAATAGGCTCCTGGCTTGCATTGGATGGTGGTATGTCTACCCCCACACGTAGTTGAGTCGGAGGAACAGGTGCTTGAGCTACCGCAGCTGTATGTTGAGTCACCATCATTTGGTGCATACTCTCCATCATGGTATGCATCTCTTTAAGCGATGCTTCCAACACAACGATGCGTTGTTCAGTATTTCCTGTTGGGGAAGCTTCTTCATGTTCATCTCCAACGGTATAAACTCCTATTTCTCTGGATGCCACCGAGGGATTAGTATAGATTTTTGTAGAGATCGAGTCTATACTTTCAGCATCAGATTCAGAAAGTTGGCGCCCCCCAGCGTCAGAATCAAAAGAATATGAAGCCGATTATCGTGACCTCGAGCGGGTGTTTCGAAAGACACATGCTTCAATATTCTCAAGGAGTCTGTCAAATCTCCTTTGGCTTGGAGTTCTAGAGGGATGACGTCTTGAATTTGACCTTCCTCTAGAAATATGCGAAGCCATATTTACTGACGTGAATGTCAGTTCTTCTTCCTGTAAGGACAAAGAGTAGTTTAATCGGTCAAAAACTGACCATTTTACCTTAGAACAGCAGTAGTTAATTACAACCTTATGACTATTACAACAATGCTTCCTAGGGGGTGTAATAGACATATTAGAAGATCCTCTGTCTTTGCGTTTCTGGATCAAAAAATCACGTAAATCAGGAGGATTAACCGAAGAAGAAGAAGGCTTTATTCTGCCTTTTTATATCAGTAGGGACATGGAGATTTGGAACCATGATCCTCTCTCTGCATAAAAATACAGCAGTTCACCCATGTGAGTAGCATACGATCCATCATCCGTCTGAGGAGTGTATTTTCCCATGAAGCGGGTCTTCTTTACACGGACAGATTTATCCTGGCATAATTTGTAGTGTTGTCCAGGTTCGCATAGAATAGGGAAAGTCTTCAAACGGCCTCCAACGTCCCGCGTAATCTGAAGAGCGGGCAACTTCTTCTCTTGGGGGCGTACAAGCCTAGAGGTTGGAAGATTCGCCACTCGTTTTCTCTTGATGTGATCCAAGGGTCCATCTGTCTTATCACAGATGGGAGATATAGTTTTACGCGCAGGGCACGTTTGAAGTTTCTGCGCGGGCACTGAGGCCTTGCTAGGACTTTTGTCTGCCACGTCACAAACGAGAGACAGAGTTTTACGCGCAGAGCGCGTGTTAGACTTCTGAATTAGCACTGGGGCATTGCCAGAAGTTTTGTCTGCCATGTCACAGACGGGAGACGAATTTTTACGCGCAAGGCACGTTCCAGACTTCTGGATTGGCACTGGGGCATTACCAGAAGCTTTATCTGCCACGTCACAGACGAGAGACAGATTTTTACGTACAAGGAGTATAGGTTGTGTTGTCACAACCTTGTTGATCAGAGAATGAGATCTTGCAGGAAGGGTAGAGGATGTCTGGGGCATCCATATTTTATGCAGCTTCCTGTTGTCCTAGATAGAGAGGGGATGAGAGCTACCCCCTACGCGAAGCATGTCTTCATAAGCAGATTGGACGACCAACATCTTCTTCGTCGATCCGACGGATACAATATCGTGTTGAGCAATGGCTTTCTCGTCATATGAGAAAGTAGTCCCCAGCAGAGTCGCCATCTTGTGTTTGATGATAAACAAAAAAAATGAGACTAGGTTTATACGAAACCCTTTCTTTGTTTACAAACAAGAAAAAAAGTAGTACAATTAATCCTATACGAGGATGTTAAGTACAATAAAAATAATTTTGGGGAAAAATTGCTATAGGAGTCTGATCTGCGGTCGATCACTTTGTCCCTTGGACCACACGATGATGAAGAAGTGCTGTAGAAGAAGAAGAAGCTTCAAAGATTGCAAGTGGGATTAAACTGTCAACCAACACTCTCTGTCTATGCTCTCTCCCTCTTTTGATTCGATCTCTGATCTTGATCTCCTTCTCTCCACCTTTGTCTCCTATGACCGGAGGTCTCTATTTATAGAGATCAGTCACAGTAACTGTCCAGTCGACGTAGAAGCCAAACTGTGAAGAGAGTGACACTTTTTACGTGGCAGTTATAATAACTGCTATCTACGTCTGAATGATCTCCTGAATCCGCGTATGACGCGTATCCCATTATGAGATAACGCGTATAACTGCTCCTCGAAGATCACGGCATACAAGCCACGTAGGTAACTGCTCCTTGCGTAAAGATGGTTGGCATAAAAGTCAAATAACTGTCTTGTTGGCGTAAAAGCCAAATAGCTGTCTTGTTGGCGTAAAAGCCAAATAGCTGTCTTGTTGGCGTAAAAGCCAAATAGCGTAAAGCTTGATACTTTGCAAATAGAGCCTGAGTTGGCGTATTTCGAGGAGATAGCATATGTCGTACTCCTATAGTTGAAAATGGCCTGGTTGGCGTAAAATGCAAGGATGGTGACTTGAGCGTATTAGTCACAGTTTTAGCTCTCTCAGTCATTAAAAATAGAATAAAATCTCGTGCATTAAATGCAGAGATCTGCCCCTATCTCGTGCATTAAATACAGAGATATGCCTCGAGAGACAGCTTTTGATGTGGCATCTGATTTCGTCTCATCTTGAGCGTAAAACTCATTTTTGCCTATAAAATAGGCAGCGTATTCCTTGAATGCGTAAAAATGACTTGTATCAAGGATATGTCACTAAACGACAGCCTGGGCTTCTGTGCGGAATCATCATTATAACCGTCCTCTCGATCGTCGTGCAATACTTTTGTCAGGAGTCAGGTTCACTGTTCTGTCTGACAGATTCATTCGAGGAATACGAAGAGTTCCTCGTATGACTTTACGTTGCATTAAAAACAAACTTATTTTACGCCGGTGGGAGGTATAGCAATCTTTTATGCCAAAACAGCCTTGAAGTGCTGCTTTACGCGGGCATCTCTGAAGTCATATTTTATGCCACACAGCGTTGAAGCTCTGTTTTATGTAGGCTTCATGTATGTTGGGGGTTTTACGCGTATAATTCCCTAACGTATTTTTCATGCTTCTACACCTATGGAGTTGAGTTCATTGACAGGTTGTGAGTTATGTTTAGTAGTATTGAGACCTAGACAACGTTCTACCGCTGATGCTGCGGCGTAGGCTAGACATACCCACGGCTCATGCCCAAATTTCGGGTGCGGGTCATGACAGTAACTGTCTCTACTACTGCGGTGCCTGGTGAAACGGTGCCCTAGCTGGAGTCTGGTGTTGCTGCGGCTGCTGAAAAGGCCTGGACTTAAAATGAGGACGCTTGGCAGTCACTGTGCTGCTGTTTGCCCCCAAGAAAGAATTGTGACCTCTCTTGGGCTTCAAACCCAACTCCCGCTCAACCTTGTATGCCTCCGCAAGTATCTCCGAGTAGGTCTCATAAAAAGACGGAATGAGGATCTTCACTTTCCAGTTTAGAGCCTCGCAAAAATGAATAGCTCGAACCTCTGGCTCTCTCACCAAATACTCCGCAAATTGGCTCATCCTGCCGAACTCTGCAGCGTATTCCTCCATAGACATGCTCCCCTGAATGAGGCTCTAAAACTGCCTCCCCAAGTCTAACCTGTCTGCCCAAGAGAAGAACTTCTTCTTAAAGAGGTCCCTGAATACCTCTCAAGACTGTCCTGCGTCAACAAGAATTGGCTCATTCCTGAACCAAGTGCGGGCGACGTCAAACAGTTGAAGTCCTACCGCCTCAACCGTCAGATTCTCAGAAAGACAGGACACCCTCATGAGATGCTCAATGTCTTCGAGCCAATCATCAGCATAGACGATTCCCTCCATCCCCTTGAAGACCCTAGGCTCCAGCTTCTTGAAGTCCTAAATATTGCCTGGCCGAAGCTGAGCAACCTGAGAAGCAACCTGCTGCTGGATCGGAACTCCTCTATCTACTACGGCACGAGCAAGCTGATGAGCACTCTCGATGCCCTGCCGCAAGATGTCGGTCTGCCTCTGATGTACCTCAGACTGAGCCCTCTACGCCTCCAATATCTCGCAAAATAGTGTGAACATCTGTGTCGCATCTGCTGGCACGGAAGGTGGAGGTGGAAGTCCCTCAGATACAGCCGAAACAGTCCTCTGAGTAGGATGTGGACCCCCGAATGCAGCTGACATGCCAATCACCGGAGAAGTGACTAGTGCAGGCCCTCGGAAAGTCGCAGACCTCTCAGAAGTTGCTCTCCCCTATTGTGATATAGTCTTAGGCGGCATCCTGAGACAAAACGAAAGAAAGGATCAATATGGCACATGATGTAAGACAATCAAGAAAGGACAGTTAAAGATTAATTATCAATATCAAGGAAGAATATGAATCAAAAGAGTTTTTCCTAAATGTGATTGAGTATTCTCAGCCTATATCCTATATCCTAAAACAGGCTCGTAATAGCACTCAATTCATAGTACCACTACGAATCGCACTAATTACGACCTCGAGGACCTACATGGGCCACCACTAAAAATGTGTCATGACCCACACCCGATATAGGGATAAAAGTCGAAAATAACGCCTAGTCTACGCTGCAGCATCGGCGGTAGAACGTTGTTTGGGTAATCTATCTAACAATATAATAAACCACCAACAATATCAATATACTCAATCACAGATCTAAGATGGAGAATAGCACGAATATGATAAAAGAATAGAATAGTCATATACAACTCATGAGTCAAATAATAACAAATGAGTCAGAGAAATACTAAATAATAAGCTGGAGATAAATCCAGTACAAAGAGTCTATCTATGAAACTATGAGTCCCGGGTCGTCTGTCTCAGTCGGGATGAGACCCTCCTGAGCCAGGGTCTCTGACTCTAAGCCCACAACATCCTGAGGTCCGTAATGAGTAGGGTACCACTCATCAGTACCATATGGGAAAAATATATCCAGTCAGGAAAGGAGCTGAGTACATCTCTAACAGCAGTTCTAATCAATGATATAAACTATGTAATAGTAAATAGATATGAAATATACGAGATAAAACATATATACAAGAGATATACAATAAAGAAAATACTGTAAATAAATACAAGAATAAACAATATGCCAATGAATAAGAATACTAATGACTAAGTGAGTGAGTACTATCTTTGACATGTGATCAGCTTGGGAACTTGCACAAGAAACTTACATAAGGATAAGGGCCTGGCTAGTCATAAGTGCGGTGTATGACCAATACTCACAAGGAACAAGACATGCACAAGGAGGGTATGATCACATATCTACACTAAAATACTTTCCACCCCCGACTGGTATAGTGGATCCAACCATGGTACGTTATGACACAAGATTCTCCAGGAAGGTAGCAAATCTTCCCGAGAATCAGTGTATGTACATGTATAAGAAAAACAAGGAACAAGGTTTGCACAAGATACACCATACATACCAAGGAATAATATTTTATGACGAGATCCGGATATACCAATCCGTGTAACCATCGTGTCAAAAAATCAAGGATATCTACACTAGATACAAGAAACATAGAGGATATCATAAATAAGAAACTATCAGAGAATGTACTCGCCTAAAACCCGGTACACAGTATCACAGATATCCGGTATGGTGCCTCGAAGACCTAGATATAGAATATTACATCAATATAAGGTTTTGGAATAAAAATAAGTTAAACTAGTCAACATCTAGGTCAAAGAGTCATTTATATGTCAAAACAGTCAAACTAGGTCAACTCTAAGTCAAACCGGTCAAACTTGGTCAAACTACCTATTTTAGATTGCATGAGTCTAATTCTATGATATTGGGTTCATATACTAAGAAACTAGGTCACATAAGCTAAACTTGGGTAATATAAAAATCAAAGATACCGTATCTCAAGATACACAAACAAGTAGATATGAAATAATCATATATGCATATACAATCAATATTAAATATACAAATCCTTATTATAAATGCTAAGTGGATACCTTGGCTTTGAATCAACTCGGTATCGCACCACTAAATACCCATCTCGATACCCAACTCAAATACCTTGAGTATCGACCCATTACCTTGATACTTCCTTGGTATCCCAAGGTAATACAAAACCTCATTTATAGCTAACACCCAATATTAACTATATGTTAATCAACTAACTACTAAAATATATAACATACTAATACATAGATACTATCTACAATACAATACTTATAAGATACATATAGTTTAAGAATCTAACTAATACCTATCTATCTAACTATCTCATATCATACATTTAGATACTTACCAATAACTTACATACATAGATATATATATATATATATATATAGTTACTTAGCTAACTAGTAATTTCTAACATAAAAACTAACAAGTATAATTAACCTTAACACTAAACTACTAATTACCTAACTACTAACCATTAATTTGCTGACTGAAACCCTGATACATGCTGCTGCTGCTCCTCGGGCTTGTACCTGCTGCTGCTACTTGTATTTGCTGCTGCTGTTGCTGTTTGTTGTTTGATGTTATTGTTGTTGTTGTTGTTGTTGTTGTTGTTGTTGTTTGCTGTTGCTGTTTCTATTTGCTGTTTGTTGTTGTTGTTGTTGTTGCTCGATGCCCGAGCCTCTTCTTCACACACATACAACACACACAACCACAACTAGACACCTATATATCTATACACTCTCATACACCATAATACATATATAACTACTCATCCATATAGATATCTATATCTATATACATATACATATACATATACATAGGTATATCTATATAACATACACATACACAAGTACATATCAATATATCTATATATATACACATACATATACACATGTACACAAAATATATATAGATATCCATACACTAGTATATATATATATATATATATATATATATATATATATATATATATATATATATATATATATATTATGTATATGTATATGTATATAGATATAGTGTTATATATATGTATATTGTTATGTATATGTATATACATATATATATGTGTGTGTGTGTGTGTATATATATATATATATATATATATATATATATATATATATATATATATATATATATATATATATATATATATATATAGCTAAGAACAATGGAAATTGGATCTAGAAATACAATGCAACAAACACGTGGAGTGCATCGCACCCATATCATACTAGATCTATGACACGCTTGCGATACGAGTCTATCACATAATCAAACGTACCCCGAAGGACACGAGCAAATCTAAAATAGTATATATGAACAATACAAAGAGTCAATTACACAACTATGTGTTCGTGTCAAAATATGACATGCTCAAAGTCCCGTATCGGAGAAAAAACCTCCAAATCAACACGTATCACCAAATTATTGGGATACGGCCTACACGTATCCAATTATGTATGCGATATTAGCCACAAACAATCAAACACATGTCAATTTGGTCTAATTGACCAATTGACAAATACAACATGTGTCAATCTCAAAATTTTCCCAAAATTGACATAAAATACACCATAACTTCCTCCATAGGCCTCCTATGAACCTAATTCTAATTTCTATGGGTAGCCTCATCATATGGCATAATTTTTAATAATAAAAATACAGATTTAGAACCTAATTAAAAAGAAAAAACTGAATTGTACCTATTGGGAAATGGATTCCTAAAAAAACTTTCAAATTTGATGAAATTGGCCTTCAACTTGTAGATCTTTGCTCCTCTTTGTAGATTATTGCTTCCTCCTTCTATATCCTTAATCTACTAGCCTCCAATGGCAATTTAGGAAAGAATTGGAAAGAAATTTGGTAGAAAAATGATGTGGGAATAAAGAAATTTGGTTGAGAAAAATTCTAGATCTAGATTTAAAATGAAAAGAGGAGAGAAAAATTCTCCCCCTCTTTTAATAGGCCGGCCACTTGACCCCCTCCCCAAGTTTCCATATAAAGTCTAAAATATCCCTTGGGGCCTCTCATGAAGAAATAATTAAGGAGAGAAGGTTCTAGTCTATTGGGTTTAATTAAATTAATCATCGTCCTAATGAATGGGCTTCTAATTGGGCTCAATTATAACTAATTACAAATGTTGGTCCATGGATCTAATCTAAACTAGTTAGGTCCAGTAACACAAGTCCAAAACAATAAACTAACATTTAACAATAATTAAATAATATAATAAATAATTATAAAATATGCATAATACTTAATTAATTATAAAAATTACCAAAATATCATTTCCTAGAAAATATGGTAGTGACAACTAGCTAATATAGTATACTAAGATATCATATATATTTAAAATATACTCATATATATACCATTACCTAGAAATACCTTAGTCTCTAACTACCTTACTCTAATCCTATAATTACTTACCTTATCTTAGCTATATACAAATATATTATAGTACCTCTCTAATGCCTAGACTTAACTTGCTCATTAATTAGGGTACTAAGTTAATACCTTAACTACCTATTACCTATTGCCCTCACACACATGAACTTGATACACTACCTGAGCAACCCACCGTGATGATATACTCTAGCATTACTAATATAGGATACACTAATTGTCTGCACTGCCCAAGTTTACTGCACCATGGTATCATTTCTGATACTAACCTTCACTTGCCACCTCACTTGAGAATACTGCAGGACTGCAGACACCTTAACAACCATCTACACATCTCTTGCTAACTCTTTCCCTTACCCAAGTTGCTATCAAGTGGCAACTGACCACTGCTGCTATTAATATTGTATCACTCTGATACTGCCACTTCTCCAATTCAGTTCTCAGGAACTGCCACCTGAACCTGACACCTCTCTCTCATCTATAATAACACAACACCACAAGCCTCAATCACACTCATAACCTTCCTCTCCTACAACTTCTACACACTTAACTAATACACAAGAACTGTGGGATGCAATGCTCTTGCCCAGATATTCAAACCAAGACTGCAACCACCATACTGGTAACCACCGCAGATGTGGTTGCAGGCACTATGCACACTCAGTAAGAGTTGAGGCTCTTGTTACCTCGAGCAATCCAATTTTGAGTTCTGGTACCCGAGCTCTCCCTCTCACTGACCCCGAGCTCCTTCATCTCCATACCCATTTGTACATCTCCCTTCCTTACTGCAACATTGCTCACTATTGCTCTTCAATTTACCCAATTGAAACTCCTCTTCTCTTGCTGTGCACTACCTGCATACCTGCACTCACTAACCCCTCGGGTATCCATAATACTGATACACCAACACTCCTATTTACACCATTAAATCACAGCTCATGCCCACACACCTTCACTGTAATATGCAGATCCTACTTCATCTAAATAACTGCACACTTACCTAAACTTCTGTGCTCACACCTTGCTCCCAGTTCTCCCCATAGTACTACCCGACACTACTGCATCACCCCTACAGTCCATGTACTGGTACACCACTGCATACCTCACATGTATCATTGATTCATGTTCAAAACTCACTATATAGTTGCACAAGAACTCATTAACAGTCACCCACATATACTGATACTCATAGAGCACCCCTATCCAAACAATATCTTGACTATCTTAGGTACTAACCTATACACCTTGATGATACTAACTCAAATGCATCATACAACACACACTATGATACACTAATATATATAACTGTAAACCTATACACACCCATATATACATATGCTAACACCAACACCAATAGATCACAGACACCCAACCATATGCACACATTCACACACAAACCCTCTCCCTTACAGTCATGGTTACACATGTTGCAACTCTTCTACCAATCATGTACCTAACTATTACACCCTTACCTGGACTCTCCCCTCATTTGCACACTATAGGTTTTTCCATTGTCAAGCCTTGTTGCAGTGTACATATGCATCAATTGCACATTTATGCACTGTACAGACTTTACCAAGCCTTCACAGTTGTTATTGATGCCCTATGGGTGGTGTAGTCTGCTGTCCAACTCCCCTATACATACTATACTGTGCATACAACCCTCATTAATGGTCTCACATACACACTCTAACACACTCAAAACCATAAATCACTTGTACATCAAATAAGTATAAGTGTATACTAGAATATTCATATATATATATACACACACAATCTAATACTTAAGGACATTTATATTGAGATACACTATACACACTCACTAGTATAGCATTAAATCAAACATCTAGTCTTCACTCCTCAATATACTCATGCTACACTCTCAACTAAAGCACCAAAACCCTAATATACATCAATTATCATATATATATATATATATATATATATATATATATATATATATATATACACCAATACATCATTACATGACTAATGTAACTAGTTACAATAGGAATTGAAGTGTAACTACACAAATCATCCAAAATGAGCCACATATCAAACCGTATCATAAAATACCATGATACGCTCTACTCGTGTCCAATTGTTGACACGTAGCTAGTTCCACAACCCCGATCTAAATATAATTAGATCTAATTTGTCTCATGACACACACTTGATGTGTTAATCTCGTAATTTCCTCTAATTGGACACAATTTACCGTGTAACTTTTACAATACAAGTCATATGGACCTAATTCTTGATCCTATGGGTAGACCTAAACCAAGGAATAATTCTTAATGATTAAATACATGAATTAGAGTCTAATTTAAGGGTTGGATTCAGAATTTACCTATTGGGATATGGATTCCTAATAAAAAGTTCATTGGACACAATTAGGACAGAATTCTTTTACCAATTTCTCTTCCTTCAAGTAATCCTTGCCAATTCAAGCTCTAATACTTCTTAGATGATGAATATGAGAGGGAACGTGTATGAACTGGGTTGAATTTGGTGGAAGAATGAGTCAATTTGGGGATAAACTAAATTGTGGATCTAGAATTGAAATAAAATAAAGTGGAGAGAGAGACCCCCCTTCCTATAGTAGCCGACCCCTTGACCCTCTCCCAAGGAATGTATAATGTCTAGAATACCCCTTGAGGGTTGTCATAAAGAATTAATTTGGGAGGAAGCTTCTCTTCCTAATGAAGGTTAGGTCCAAACACTAATCTAATGAGAATGGTTAACTAGTTGGGTCTAAATAAATAAGTCTAACTAATTAGTTAAGTTGTCATGTCAAGTTGGTTAGGTCCACTAGAGTCATGTCTAAATAACTAGGCTAGTCCATTAACTAAAATAAATAAATATCTCAAGCACAAATATTAATTATTAGCACAAGAAATAAATATTAATCACTAAAAAATAAATATATGCAAAATAACATAAATACCCTCATCTAGAAATGTGGGGGTGACAACTCTTGCTAGTTCTTCATTTTGTAACTAGTTTCATGATCATCTGTATATGTATAGTTTGGGACGTCTTACTATTATATGTTTGGTGATCATACATCTTATAACTTATTGTTTGCTTGAGATTGAGATACCTAGGACTCTTGACCCAGGAATGACTGTTGGATTGTAGAGTAAAACCCTCACATGTCTAGACAGTCGTGACCGTATATCGGGGTATTGAGTACTCTGGTGTACGTAGTTGGCTTTGTCTACCTCCTCTCTCCAATATTCTGGTTCTGGGATGTGACATATGTAGAAGGAATATTACAGTTATAATTAATGCAGAGATTGACAGGCCTGGTGAAGTACGCAGAAAAAATAACAGAAAGTAGTGGAAAGTGGGAGTACTGTACTGAAACTTGGATAACAAGGTTTATCGTACTCCAAGAACCGACGATGCTGATTGATTCATATCGCATCATAGCATGTAAGTCGTCTGATTGCTAACTAATAAAGAAGGCGATGGCTATATCAGCTTCCTCTCTCTGACACTTCTTCCTCAAACCATAATTTTCAAAAATCATAATTTGAGAAAGAGAGAGAGAGAGAGAGAGAGAGAGAGAGAGAGAGAGAGAGAGAGAGCAATGGAGTCAAAGAAATGGAAGAAAGCTAAGCTCTCGATCAAGAGAGAAGAAGAGAAGAGGATGGCAGAGTGCCCCTATCGCACCTTACGAATCGATGACGTCGTCCTCATGGTCGCATCCTCTCCTCCTATTCCTCCTCTATCTCTTTTCTTCTTGTTTATGTCACTCTGGCTACCTCTATATATATTGGGACTTCTAAGGCCTCTTTCTTTCTTTTAATCTGGCTTGCCCTATATATCTAGTACTTCCAAGGCCAGGCCCAACCACTATTTTTCTGAAAAGTAGAGCATCTTAGGGAATCCATATGCCATGATAGTTTGGGGTTTGTTTGGACGTGTTGTGGTATTAGATCATGGTTGGTAACTTGTAGCAGATCGACTGAAGATGATTTATTTTATATAGAGAGGACATAATGTATAATGTATAAAAATTATTGTTTGTATAGTTCTTGAGTTGTAAGCCATGAGACATGTTTCTTTATATTAGAGAATGTGTACTTGTAATCGAGTAATTCTTTGTCTTTGAGCCGTTGTAATATTATCAATAAAGAGAATTATTTTTTTGTATATCTTGTGTCTATTCAACTTCGTTACTTATTTTCGCTATGATGACTTTGTATTTTGAGATATTATATCGACCGTGTTTGTGCTTACCATGTACAAGTATAATTTAGGCTTGTCCGACATCAAGTCTAGTGGTGATTTTCGGTTCTGCAGAACTGGGATATGACATATTTTTATGCATTGGTCTAAAAAGAGCAAGATATATGTCGTGTTACCCTCATGTATAAATGGAGAGGTATTTTCGTGACTTAAACTTGCATCCTTTTGGATGCAAGCAACAAATCTTACCGTCGGGTTAGACAATACCCTGCCCAAAATTGAAATTGACTTATTTCACAACAAAAAAGAAGTTGTACTATGATAATTTTGAAACTTGCTAGTTACTGTCATGAACTTCCAAACTTTGTAAATTGCTACCATAAACTTTGTCACTTATCACAAAATATAATTTTGAACAATTTTGACCTTTAGCTACTTCCAAATCCTCAAACCCTTCTTCTTCTTCTTCTTCTCCTCCCCATCTTCCCGATAGGCCTAACTCTAACCCCTTACCTTTGCCACTCCCCCCTCCTCACGTTAATGTCTTATGGACCACCTAAGTCTTATATACTCTACCAGATTAATAGATTGATCTAAAATTTTATATAATGAATCTTTACAGGCCTAAATTACACTTTACAATACTTAACTTATTAAATATTTTTACCCAAGTGTAACTATCCAAATTACCCATCTATATTTTTCATTAATATGACATATATATACTTTATAACTCATTAATATAAAATAGTTTAATTTTTAGTTCAGTCTATTAATTGTTGGTTAATTTAAATTACAAATCATAACTAGCCTAATTATATTTTTTTATCGTTGTCACCAGCGCCACCACCAAGCTTCCATGACCTTCATCTTCTCTAGACCTACCTTACCCAACCACTACCACCACCATTATCTACGTTACCAGGTTTTTGGACCAACCATGCTTCTTAGCCCAATAATTATTGCTTTGAATAAAAATTCCAGGAAGTGTTTTTTATTTACTTATTTTTGGCCTAGATTAATACAAAGATTGCTAGCTATTAATACAAATTGTAAATGTTGTAGACGTTTAGCTATGAAGAAGGAATATTACAGTTATAATTATTGCAAAGATTGACAGGTCTAGTGAAGTGCACACACAAAAAACAGAAAGTAGTGGGGAGTGGGAGTACTGAACTGAAACTTGGACATCAAGGTTTGTCGTACTCCAAAATTCGATGGTGCTGATTGATTCACATCGCATCATAGCATGTAAGTCATCCGATTACAAACTAATAAGGACAAGGCGTTGGCTATATCAGCTTCCTCTCTTCAACTCTTCTTTCTCAAATCATAATTTTTGGAAACCCTAATTTGTGTGTATGTGTGTGTGTGTGAAAGAGAGAGAGAGAGAGAGGGAGAGAGAGAGAGAGAGAGAAAGAGAGAGAGAGCAATAAAGTTGATGAAATGGATGAAAGATGAGCTCTCGATCGAGAGGGAAAAAGAAGAGAAGAGGATGTCAGAGTACCCCTATCGCACCTTACAAATCGACGATGTCGTCCTCATGGCCACCTCCTCTCCTCCTCTTCCTCCTTCATCTCTTTCCTTCTTTCATTATTTCACTTTGGCTACCTCTATATATATTGGGACTTCTAAGGCCTCTTTCTTTCTTTTAATTTGGCTTGCCTTACATATCTTATACTTCCAAGGCCAGGCCCAACCTCTATTTTTTTGAAAAGCAGATCATCATAGGGAATCCATATGCCACGATAGTTGGGTGTTTGTTTGGACGTGAAGTGGTATTAGAGCACGGTTGGTAACTTGTTGATGATCGACTGATGATGATTTATATTGTATATAGAGGACATAATATATAGAACATTATTGCTTGTATAGTGTCATGATCCACACCTGATGTAGGAACACAAGTAGTGAACAACGTCCAGTCTACACTGTAGCATTGGCGGTAGAACGTTGTTTGGGTAAACTATACTATCTAATAATAAGGATCATCAAGATATATAATGCCACCAATAAAATATGAATACTCAATCATAGAACTATAAGATGGAATATCACACAAATATGATATAAAGAACTGAAGAGTCAAAAATATAACTCACAAGATAGAAGATAATATCCCATGAGTCTCAAATGTAATAGAGTACTAACTGCCAAAGCTGGAGATAAATTCAGTACGATATAAGCCTATCTACTAAGCTACTGGTAAAGTATCGTCTGTCTCAACCAGGATGTGTCCCTCCTGAGCCACAATCTCTACCTCTAAGCCAACTACGTCCTGAGGCTCATACTGAGTGGGATACCACTCCCCAGTGTCATCTCAGAAAAATATATACAGTCAGGATTGGAGCAAAGTATACATCTAGCAGCAGTTCCAATAAATAATAAAAACTATGTAACAGTAAATAGAGAACATATACAAGATGAATAAAGCATGGCAAAAATATACAAAAATGCAAGAAATACATACAAGAGGTACGAACAACATATAAAGAATGAAGAAATACATCTAAGTGAGTGGGTACTAGGGACAACATGTGATCAGCTAGGGAACTTGCTCGGAAATCATGGCCTGGTTAATCATACATGTGGTATATGATTAACACTATGCAAGAAAAACAAAAACTACGGGGGCATGATCACACATCTACAGTAAATACTTTCCGCCCCCGACTGGTATAGTAGATCCAACCATGACAAGCTATGACACAAGATTCCATAAGAAGGGAGCTAATCTATTCATGAATCAGTAATAATATATGTACAAGAACAATGAGGCTCGCACAAAAAATATGCCAGAAACTACCAGGAATAATATCTCATGACGGGGTCCAGGAATACCAATCAGTGTAACCAAGTGTCAGAAAATCAAGAAAACTTACACTAAATACAAAAAACATAGAGGATATCATAAACGAAAACTGTCAGAGAATGTACTCGCCTGGATTCCGATAAACAGTATCAAAGATACCCTAAATATAGAATATTACATAAACAGTATCAAAGATACCCTAAATATGGAATATTACATAAATACAAGATTTTGGAATAAAAATAAGTTAAACTAGTCCAAATCTAGATTATTAGGCCAAGTCTAAGTCAAAATAGTCAAACTAGTTCAAAATAGTCAAACTTGGTCAAACTAACTATTTCTAGGTTGTATGAGTCCATCTCTAGGATATTTGGTCCATACGCTATGTATCTAGGCTATATTAGGATACTAGAGTATCAACACTATTCTATATCATAAGATACGTAAAATAGTATATATAAAAAATATTATATAATATACAAGTATAATATACTAGTATCTCCAAGCTAAGCTAACACTAATGGATATCTTAGCTTTGAGCCAACACGGTATCATACTACTTACACCCCCTCTTGATACACAATACCCAATACCTTGAGTTAGCTCAAATACCTTAACATTACCTTGTGTATCACAAGGTAATACTAAACTTAGCTAAATACTTAACTAACTAGCTAAGGTATATCAATATATATATACTATCACATATATATATATATATATATATATATATATATATATATATATATATATATATATATATATATATATCCTTAACATAATAACTAAAACAACTAACTAACCATATATCTAACTTATCAATCCTATTAACTAACATTCATAATATACTAGGTATTTAAGCTATATATATATCAATACACTAACATGTATCTAATAACACACCATAATTCTAGCTATATATACCGACTAAAACTATATACTAACCTCTATACAAACATTTAACTAACTAACTAACTAACTAACTAACTAAATACTAACAGTGCTAACTTACCTCGTAATCAACTAAGACATGTCTCCCAAGCTTCCTGGAATGACTGCACTGCTGCTGCCTCTACATTGTTGTGCACAAGTGCACAACCCACTTGCATACCCCCTTCTAACCCGACCTGTTGTGCACAAGAGTTCACAGCCCTTGTGCAAACCCGACAACTTTATAAGCTGCCGTGGTGCCTCCATCTCAGTGTACAACACTCCACACAGGCCTCAATATCTCCCCTACTGATACAAACACTAAATACTCAACTACAAGTTGAAAGTCACTCACCTCTTTCATCTAATTGATGACTGATACCCCATATCAATGCACCGACTTGCTGTGCATTTAATGCTCTTATGAGCTGCTATGTACACCCACAGCTCATGTGCACAGCCTCCACATATCGATCTGACTGCTCCTTTCTCTCATTGTTTACTAGAACACATATGATAATACATTAATCATCTTTAAATCAACTGATACTGTAGGATACCATGCACACACCTATCAAACCGATCACCAATGGCTCCAATGACAGATACATCAAGCTACCTTAAGATACACTACAAATAATAATGTATTACATATGTATACATTATATATATATATATATATATATATATATATATATATATATATATATATATATATATATATATATATATATATATATATATATATATAAAATAGAACAATACCAAATAGAATGCCAAATGCTCACAAAATAATTAATCAAACACTTGGAGTGCATCACACCCGTATCACACTCTTTCTATGATACACTTATGATATTTCCCCCAGCATAATACTAAAAGCATCACTAATGATATGAGCAAGTCTAGAATCATATTTATAAGCAATATAAGGTGCTAGCCACTTAACTACGTGTCCATAGCAAAATATGACATGCGCTAACCCCCGTGTCGAAGGAAAAATCTCCAAATCAACTCGTATCACTAAATTGCCTTGATACGGCCTACTCGTATCCAATTTTGGATACGTTACTAGTCACACATAACAAAACACATATCAATTTAGTCTACTAGACCCATTGACAAACACATGGTGCACTAATCTCGAAATTTCCCAAATTGGGCACAAAATATACCATAACTTCCAAAATAGGGGTCCCCAGTAGTCAAATCTTCTTCCTATTGGTAGCCCTAATACATGGGAGGGTTTCTAATGATTAAACTACATATTTAGGGTCTAAATAGAAAGAAAAATCTAATTATACCTATTGCGAGATGGATTCTTAATGCAAGTCTCCAATTGGATGCAAAGAGCCCCCAACTTGTGAAATTTTCTTCTCCTTCTAGATTATTGCATTCTTCTTCCTTCTAGATCTTCTAATGGTAAAATAGGGAAGTAATTGAAAGGGATTTGGTGAGGATTTGATGGAGGGATGAAGAAAATTTGGAAAAGAACACCAAGAGCAAATAAAATAAAATGAGAATAGAGGTGAGAGAATTTCTTCCTCTCTATAAGTGGTCACCCCCTTCCTTGGCCTCCAAGAAATGGTAAATGTCTAATGTACTCCTATGGGTTTTTCATGAAGAAAATAATTAAGGAAGGAAGGTTCTATTTTTAATGGTTTGACTAATTAAATCACTAACTTAAAAAATTGGGTTAGTTATTGGGCTCAAGTCTAATTAAAATAAATGTTGGACCATGAGTCAAGTGTAGTCTAGTTAGGTCCACTAACACAAGTCCAAACTATAATACAACATCTAACAATAAATAAATAATAATATAAATATAAATATATATAATATGCACAATAATTTATTAATTATGAAATGATCAAAATATCCTTTTCTAGAAAATATGGTAGTGACAAGTCTACCCCCCTTAAAATAATTTTGTCCTCAAAATTTAAAGACTAAACTACCCAAGAAAAATAAAACAGAACAAGAAGGAACATACCTCAAGACACAAACAGATAATGGTACTGCTCTCGCATTTCATCCTTCCTCTCCCAGGTAGACTCACCCGGAGAGTGATGCCTCAATGTGACGTACACCAAAGGAATAGTCTGGTTCCTCAGCACCTTCTCTCTCCAATCCAGAATCTCAACTGGCTGCTCTAGATAGCTAAGAGTAGGGCCTAAATTAATCTCTGAGTGAATCCAATACATGACTAGGATCTGCCACGTACCATCTCAACTGTGATACGTAAAACACGTTGTTCATTCCCTCTAATGCAGGCGGCAAGTCTAGCCAGTAGGCCACTACACCGACCTTCTTGAGAATACTGAAGGGTCCGATGAATCGCGGACTAAGCTTTCCGCCTCCACCGAAGCGAATCGTGCATCGTGTCGGATAAATCCTCAGAAACACCAGACATCCAACCTAGAATAAAATACAACCTTAAGAACTTAATCTATAACAAATAACTAGTATAAATACAAAACAAAACCTAAAACTATACCTCAAACTCCAAAGGTCTCCGGTGGCTATCGGCCCAATGCCGCTGTCTGTCCTGCGCCACCCGAAGTCTATCTCTAATCAGCTTGACCTTCTCCGATGCATCTACCACCATCTCTGGCCCTAGCAAAGCTCTCTCTCCAATATTGTCCCAAGATAAGGGAGTGTGACATCTTCTACCGTACAGAGCCTCAAATGGTGATATCTCTATACTAGCCTGGTAGTTGTTGTTGTAAAAAAACTCTACCAAATGGAGATGGTCCTCCCTAGATCCTCTAAAATCTAGTACACAGGTGCGCAACATATCCTCGAGAGTCTGAATGGTCCTCTCTGATTGTTCATCCGTCTGGGGGTGATATGCAGTACTGAACTTGAGCTGGGTGCCTAAGCTCACCTGCAAACTCCTCCACAAATGAGAAGTAAAATGACTATCCCGACCCGAGACTATGCTAACGGAAATCCCATGAATTATGACGATCTGCCTCACATACATCTCTGCCAGCTTCTCCGTAGACATACCCACCTTGAAAGGCAAAAAGTGGGCTGACTTGGTCAACCTGTCAACGATGACCTAAATCGCGTCTTTCCCTCCTGGAGATCGTGAAAGTCCGGATACAGAATTCATAGTAATGTGCTCTCATTTCTACTCTGGGATAGGTAATGGTTGTAGCAAACTACCGGGCCTCTGCCTCTCTGTTTTCACCTGCTGGCACACTAACCATCTGGATACAAACTATGCCACCTTCCGCTTCATGCCATACCACCACACACTCTCTCATATCCCGATACATCTTATTGGCACCTGGATGTATAGAATACTTAGAGCAATGCGCTTTCTGTAAAATCTTCTCTCGCAATGCCCTACTAGGCACACACAATCCAGCACCGTATCCTAAAGAACCATCCTCAGCAATGGTAAAATTATCCTCCAATCCTGCTCTCACCTGAGCTATCATGCTCCTCAGAGACACGTCATCATACTGTGCAGACTTGATCATGCCCATCAACTCTGAATATATCTGCAAACCTTATATCTGTATCTCAATACCAGGAATCACTACCTCAATATCCAAGCTCTCCAAATATGCCAACAAGTGTCTATCCGTCGTCAAACACCTAGCTATCGGATACCTGCTAAAGGCATCGACAATTACGTTGGCTTTTCCTGGATGATACTGCAATAAGATATCAAAGTCCTTCATCAGCTCCAACCACCGACCCTGCCTCATGTTCAGCTCCTTCTGGGTAAACATGTACTTCAAGCTCTTGTAGTCCGTAAAGATCTCTACACGCTCTCCGTACAGATAGTGTTTCCACAGCTTCAGAGCAAAAATGACCGCTGCTAACTCTAAATCATGGGTAGGATAGTTTTCTCATAAGGACTTAATTACCTGGATGCATAGGTACTCACCTTCCCATTCTGCTGGAGAACACAAATCAAATATTTCTCTAATACATCACTATAGATAGTGAAACCTCCAGACCATGATGGCAACGTCAAAATAGGAGCAGACATTAACCTCATCTTTAATTCCTCAAAAGCATCCTGGCACTCCTCTATCCAAACAAACTCTGCATCCTTTCTGGTGAGTCTGGTCTTTGGCTCAGCAATCCTTGAAAAATCTTGCACAAAGTTTTGTAGTAGCCTGCCAGACCCAAGAAACTCCTGATCTCTGCCACTGAACTCAGGGTCTTCCAAGACTCCACTACTATGATCTTCTTTGGGTCTACTGAAATCCCATCACCAGTCACAACATGTCCTAAGAATTCTATCTTGTACAGAAAGAACTCACACTAGGACAACTTCCCATACAGGAAAAAGCGGGATTAGTAACGCATTTTAGCGACTCCATATAAAAATGTCGCTAATAAAAATAAATTAGCGACTCCATGTAAAAACGTCGCTAGACGTCGCTAAATGGCGATATTTAGCGACGTTAGCGACTTTTATTAAGATTTTAAAAGATTAGTCTCTAAAAGTTCAATTAAGGTCGCTAAATGTCGCTAATATGTCTAATTTAGCGACGTTTAGTGACGTATTTAGCGACGTCTTTGACGTCGTTAAAGCTTATTTTTGCGACGTTGTTATTTGACGTCGCTAAACGTCGCTAAATTTTGGTTAATTAGGGATCGGTTTTCTTTTCCCCCATCTGTCAAAATTTTTGAAATTTTTGAAACTTTCGATTTCCCCCACCCCCCTCTCCGGCGACCGGCTCTCCACGGCTGCGGCTACTCCGGCATCCCCCTCCTCCTCCTCGAGCTCTAGGTAAACCCTAACACACACACACACTCTCTCTCTCTCTCTCTCTCTCTCTCTCTCATAGGACACACATATGACACTGACACAACACACACACAGAGACCTTGACAGACACACACGACACACACACACACACACACACATACACACACACTCACACACACAGACACTGACACTGACACAGATACGACACACACACACACATTGACACAAATACTGATCAGGACCTAGGGTTAGGATTAGGTTTTTTGACCTGGGGTTAGGGTTAGGGTTAGGGTTTTTGATCAGGATTGATTCCTATACATCTATTTTATTCAATATTGTCAACTATTAGTTTATTCATACAATATTTGATCTATTGGATGTGTCCATGTGAATTGAGGGTTGGTATCATGGTGGTGTGGTGTATGGAGGATGTATCCTAGAGTATCTTGGTGTTGCACACCAAATGTTTGTGAATTGGACTAGTGGTTGTGTGTGTGTGTCTATTTATGCCTTAGAGTATCATATGATATATATACGTAAATTGGTGTATTATCTATTTGCATATGAGAGAGTGTATGCATATATAGGTGTATCTCGATATATATATAGATAGGTATATAGCTACTGTTATCTGTGTTGGTGTTCATAGTGTCTTCTAGCTGTGCTTGATGTGGGAGAGGGTAGAAGAGTCGAGTTGTGTGTGGGTGTCACTACTGAACTATGAGGCTTCAGGAACTGAACTCAATTAAGTTTGGCCTAGTGCATTAGGCAAGCTGGCAATGTGTTACAGTGGTGTCAGGTTGGCACTGTGAGGAGAGGATTGGTTCCTGTCATCTTCTACAGTGGGAGAGTGTTGGTGCACACTTGAGCAGCATCAAACACATGCATGCTTGAGCAATGGCAAGGCAGCAACAAGCACTGCTGTGAGCCATGGCAGTAGCTAAGGGCAGTTGGAAACAACTAAGTGAAGGGAAGATTTAGCCACTGCAGCAGCAGTGCAAAGTATCAGAGGTTGCAGACTTAGTTAGGGTCTGCAGGCATGTGTTTGGGTTAAGGTATAGACAAGTATCGGGTAGGTGTTCACAGGTCACTTGTTGCATGCCAATACAGCCCTTAACTGATATTGTGGTATCAGGAATTTAATTGGCAAGAGTGATCAATGCAGTGCAGTTCAATTAGAGCACAACAGTGCTGTAAAGTGAACTGATACTGTGGTATCAGGGAGGAGTGACTGCTATGGGTTGTAGTCCAGTGAGCAAGTATAAGGATGAAGTACAAGGTGCCAGGCCAAGGGTAAGAGGCACTCAGTGTGGATAGTAGAGTACTTAATATCAAAGCAGAATATCCTAGTAGTCCAGTATCAAATGGGAGTAACAAGTGACTGGGACCAAGGTATTGTTGTGACATACATTTATGAGCTAAGATGTGAGTTGGGGTAAGGTAGGATATTAGTTAAGTTATACTAGTAGTATTTAGTATAGCTAATATTAACTAGTATAGTTAGTAATAACTAGTATTAGCTAGGCATTAACTAGTATAAACTAGAATTCCTTAGTACGACCTAGAAGACATAGTGTAGCAAGGTATTAACCTAGTATTGACTAGTATAAAATAGTATGGATCTAGAAGTGGCTTAGAAACATCACCATGAACTAGTTAACCCTGTTTATCATTTCAAAACACTCATTAACATTTATATTCCATATCTAGGGCTCTTGGACTTTGATAAATAAAAGTATGTATTATATTAGTTATGAAATGAAAGTAGATGTGGACTCATCGGAAGTTACTCATTACACGAGTAATAATGTAGAAGATGTAAAATTATCTGAAGAGGAAGACGAAGTAGATGAAAGTGAAGACGAGGAGGAGGAAGAGGAAGAGGAGGACGAGGAAGGCGAACAAGATAAATTTTCTGAAGATGATTGAAAATAAAATATATTGCCTGTAGAATGTAACTATATGATAGAAAATTGACGAAGTAGATGTACTATTTTAACGAATATATGTATTATATTTTGACTGTAGAATGCTTTGAGATATGCATCACATTTCGACTGTAGAATGTACTATATATTTGTGTTTCTCTATATTCATCATATGTTGTTATCAGATATGACAGGACGACGCGAAGGATTCGACAGGTCCCGAGGTAGACAGAGTGCTCCTCCGGTACTGCCTACTATTGGTTCCGGATCATCGTCGCCCAGTACTCCAGTATATCGATCACTCACATCTCCTACTGTTGGGATGAGTAGTTCAAGGCGTGATAGTACACCCTCGTCCAGCGTTCCTCCTGCTGACGGAACCATAGGGACAGATGAGCATGTCGAGGAGGTCGTGCCCACGTTGTAACAGCATCAGCAAGATCCTCCATGCGCACCTCTGGAGGAGACGAGGACAGAGATTTGGGCCGACGGTACAAAGTAAGTCAATTAGATGGTTTAGTATAATATATATCGTGTATTTTTTTATTCATCGTATATTGACTTTTTCAGTATTCTAAATAATTATCTCTGAATAGATATCGTCCATCGTCGGTTCAGAGACGCCTGGGCCAATTTCTGAGGAACAACTACGGTGGCCCTTGGATCAACTACTCTGAGGCTCCGGAGGAGAGGAAGGCATTCTGGTTTGCGCACTTCCAGGTAAAAGTATATTAAATAAATCCTCTAATTTATGCATGTTATATAACTTATCCGTGATGCTCACTTACTAAATTATTTATTATAGCAAACGTATTTCTATTCTCCACACCGGGCCGAGTTGATCGAGCGGCTCTTTCCTACCGTTGCCGCCAAGCTTATCCGAGATGCTCTGGATGACTAGAAGGCTCGTGATCGTGCTGGAAAACTGATCCAAGGTTGGATCACGCCTGAGCAGTGGACTGCGATGAGGGCTAGATTCGACGATCCGAGCTACAAGGAAAGGTCTGAGAAGGCCAAGGCGGCTAGGCAGAATGCTGCCAAGTAGTGTGGTGGCTCGATTCCGATGACAGAATATTTTTGTCGTTTGGTATATTTTTTCTTTTAAAATATATTATTTTAATGTAAGTACCATAAAATGGTACTTGGAAAAAATGTTTAAGTTTAGTACTAAATAATATATTTTTAACAGGTACAGAGGGGTGAGGATGCAAACATGGTGACCGTCTTCTTGGCCACCCATCGCAAGGACGGAAATCTCATTGATGAGAGGGCCTCACAGACCTATGTAAGTATTACTTTACTTTGTGCTAATTTTAATATAACTTAGGCAATTATCGAGTTTCCAAACCTTTCTAGGCCGAGTATCTTAGGCTGCGTGAGCGGGCGACTACTAGTGCACCTACACCTGGAGAGGCTGGTACTTTGTCGCAGCCCGCTCCAGCTCCGTCGGCTGATGACCTGTAGGTGACCGCAGCTGGTGGTCTCCAGAGGGGTACGTACTATGGTACAGGCTCCTATGGCACCCTGGTTGTGATGCAGTTATCTAGGGCCTCTCCGACAGCTGCGCATTCCATACAGCCCTCGCAGTCGCAGCCCTCGCAGTTGTCGGCCAGAGTCCAAGAGGCCGTCCAGGAGGCCGTTGACCGTCAGATTGCGTCTCTCCGTGACGAGTTGCTGCGAAGGATGAAGGAGGAGCCCCGGTCCCAGCCACAGGCGGACGATCCGACGCTCATCGCACGATTCGATATGCTCGACCGCAGCATGACGGAGCTCCGAGATTTGACAAATAAAATTAGAGCCTCGACAGACCGCAACATCATGGAGCTGCATGCATCACAGCTAACGATGGGCGAGAGGCTGACGATGATGCAGGATTCAATGGTTCATAGCAGTACGAGGCTGTTATCTACCATGGATTCTTACAACCAGCGACTCGCAGACTTGGAGCGGGCACGACCTCCTGGTGTGCCTACATCGACACAGACTCCACCGACGTCACTGCCTTCTCCATCGACATCGGTGTCGATTCCACGGGACGAGTATAGCAGTTCTTATCCTTCAGGCGCGCCGGTGGTCAGACTCCTGCAGATCCGCAGTAGTATAGCTAGCTGCTGGATATTTATATTTTTATTATTATTTAGGATGCGATTGTATGGATATAAATTTGCCATATTCTTTACGATGAGATTTGCTGGATGCTTTCTTTTCTTCAAATTTTATTATATTATTCATATTAAATATGTTATTTTACCGGTGTTGAGTGTTCAGTGCCTATTTTTCCCTATTTTTTTCCAGTTCAATGATACAAGTTGCAATATAATACACAGTCCCTGTACAAACTCAAACACTGAATTATAATACATACACTCTCCCTATCTCTTAGCACATTAAGACCAACACACAAAACAGATAGTACTGTCTTAATTCACTGATATTCACACAGTTCCTAATATATTTTGGTTTACAACTGATGACTGATACTTGGCCTATATTTACCCAGTGCACTAGAATTTTCCCCCTTGTTGCTGCTACTATATCCCTTATTCAATTATTTCTACTACCATCATATACCTGATAATGAACCCAAGGGGGTTGGCAAACCCAGAAATGTAATTCAGTAATTTTTTTATTTTTTCTGTAAAATTAGCGACATTTTTAGCGACGTTTAGCGACGTTCCTAACTACGTCGCTAATTTGCGATGCTCTTAGACGTCGCTAATGACGTCGCTAACGAAGTTGCTAAAATCGTCGATGTACGTCACAAACTGCTGACATGGCAGTATTGCCAGGTCATTAAAGACGTCGGTGTAACGTCACTATAGAAGTCGCTAATTAGCGACGTTTAGCGACTTTATTAAACGTCGCTAATTAGTGACGCTGAGTCGCTAAACGTTGCTAAATTTAGCGACACAATAAAGTCGCTAAAAACGTCGGGATAGCAACGTTTAGCGACATTTTTTATTTTAGCGACTTGCTTTTTTCTGACTTCTTTAAAACATCGCTAATTACGTCGCTAAACTTACTTAGCGACATTTTTTGGTTATTTAGCGACATTTTTAGACGTCGCTAATTTGACTTTTTCTGCTAGTGAGCTTCTCCTTCCTCAACACATCTAACACAATCCGCAGATGCTTCTCGTGCTCCTCTGGTATCTTCGAGTATATGAGAATGTCATCGATGAACACTACCACTAACTTGTCAAGGTACTAATGGAATACCTTGTTCATCAAATTCATAAAAACTGCTGGGGTATTAGTCAACCCAAACGACATCACCATAAACTCATACTAGCCATAACGAGTCCTAAAAGCAGTTACCAGAATGTCCTCCGGCTTCACTTTTACCTGGTGGTAGCCTGATCTCAAGTCTATCTTGGAAAACATCTTGGCGTCACTCAACTGATCGAACAGATCATCAATCCGTGGCAACGAATATTTATTCTTAATAGTGAGATTATTCAATGTCCTGTAATCGATGCACATGTGTACCGATCCATCTTTTTTTGGTACAAACAATACTGGGGCTCCCAACAGTGAAGAACTGAATCTGATAAACCCCTTATCCTGCAGTTCATCAACTTGCTTCTTCAGCTCGACCAGCTCGTTGCCGTTCACTCTATAGACATGCTGTGAAATCAGCTCTGCACTTGGTACCAAGTCTATAGAGAACTGAACATCTCGATCTGGCGGCAGTCCTGGCAATTTCTTAGGAAACACATCCAAGAACTCTGCTATCATGGGATGCGACAACTCCTTGTCTTCCATCATAGATCCCCAGATAATGCCTTCTTTCTGCTTCAAAGCTCCTCTAGCAAACTCAAACTCTGGCTCTCCTGGCGGATTAAATAAAACTCTACCTCCTCTGCAATCTATACTAGCATGGTGTCACACCCCAATCCCAAAATATCGAGGGACTAGCCACGTGACAATGGCCAGCAGCACACTCCAATGGGCTAACCCAATTTAATGTACCCGTTAGAGTGTACTTATGCTGTAAAATAATTATAAAGGTCTATGATACATATCACAGTCTAATTCTAATCTCATCCACAAAAGGTAAACATATTTTAAATGTCAGAATAATCGAAATAAAATATATACCAATATTAAGTCTCAATAAAAAGTAAATTCGGGGAACAACCCGATATGGAGTTTAATACAGTAAACCACGAGACATGAAATAAAGTATCAAAAACAGAAATAACTGAGTAACAAAATACTCAAGAGAAATCTTCTGGCACCACCTCGTCCTCTGGTGCTGGTACTGCTCCAGTGTCTGCTCCTGTCCTGTATGCCTCGGGGTAGATCTCCTCTGTTATACCTGGGGACATAATCTGGATCCAGGTCCTCAGGGGACATAGCAAGGTACAAGAATAATTCAAGCCAAATAAATACAGTATAAAAATAAACATCAACAAGGTAAACTATGTAACCAGATAAGTGATATATAAGTGAGAGCATCACTAGTACTCAGGCTAAGACCACTACAAGCTTTGTGTCGGAGAGCCGGTAGCAGTAATAACACGTAATGGGCCTAGCTCTGATATAGAGGCTAAATTACTACAATAATAAATAAATATATATATATATGTAATCAGCCTGTAGCCTGTGTGTCTCTCTCCACCCAATGTAATCACATGTCTCATGTCCACAATGTCTCATGTCCATAACACGCAAGATCATGAGCTCTAACTAATACAACGAGTCATAATGATAACTATGCATATGTAAGGTCTATGCTACGAATCCTGTAAGCCTATACAGAATCACCATGAATAACTCAAGAAAGATTCTATCTCATGAATAGTGTCAGGTATCCTATGGTATGACGTACTTGATAAGGCAAGCACGAAAATATATGATCGTAATATCAACTCTCTAAGTGACGTTACACGACTCCGCGTACGGCATCGACAACCGAATATTATTCGGATGTTAAAAAACATCTCACGATCCTAGGTTTAGCAGATACATCACAGGAATAAATCAAAAAAATAATATTAAGTCAATTATTGCAAGTTTGGCAAGGTACGCTTGCCTGGGGTTTGAATTCCTCCAATTGCTCCGGTAACAGCAAAATCTTCAGGTACGTCTCTGGATACTGAAATAAATATTATAATCACTCACAGAAGATAAGAAATAGCTAGGATTGCCTACCCATAAGTCCAATTTGGACACAGGAGCAAAATTAACAGTTTCTGGTTAAAGCGGGGTCCACATGTGGCCCACTTCGCACCAAAAAATGTGTCAGAGATAAAGTTCTCCAAATTTGTCAAACTTAGTGTCTATGAGTCCAGAATGATGATATAAACCCAACAGAATATCCAGAACTGAATTCTGATGAGCCGGTCACAAAATCGCCCGTCAAGTGGAGCCGTGGGGCCCATGATACGATATTTTATCAATGTTCTCATAATCGAACCAAACTTGGGTCACAGGACCAGCATAATGCTACAAATCCGATGGCATAAGTTTCGTTGCTAAACGACAAGTACACACGAAGTTACAGCGAGTTTCAGAACAGGTCCGATACGAGACAATTTTAACGGATATGCGTTGATTTCGGTGTGCACGTACATCCAAATCAACTTTCACAAAATTCTACATGTCCGCATTGACGATACGCGTCTTTCGGTATAATTTGCACACGACGAAGTTGCCTCGTTTAGCAGGATGCACCCTGTTTCAAAAAATTCAGATTTTAAAAACCAAGCTTTTTGGTCAACTTTTTCCGCGAATAAAAAATAATTTACATCAAATTAAAATAAACTAATTACAAGGTTTAAAACTTGGTTATATTGTCTAATTAACTGTTCAAGTTAATTTTAGAATTATTAATTAGGTTGGACGTAAAATGGCTATGAACTTGTGAGTTCGGGACAGTTCTTGCTCTCCAAAATTGGGTTATTTTTTCTGTTTTTGTGTTGCAGTTTGCGACCGACACAGGATATGATACCCCAATCTAATTGCACAGGGTTCGAAAGGGTCACACTGCGAACATGTTGCAACAGGCCGTTCGAGAATTGACACAGCGAGGAGGAAGAAAAACTTACCGGAACAGGGGTCGGCCGTGGTCTGCTATGCGTGAACGGGGCGGCGCGGCGGTGCACATCGGCGGCGGTGGTGCACGGCTACTGCGTGGTCCTTCGGTGGCTGCTGCGGGGTGGATCGTCGACGGCGTCGTCGTCGCCGGAGAGGTCACCGTCTTCGCAGAGGTCGGTCGGAGTCGAGTGGTGACGGTGGCTGCAATGGTGAAGGTGGTGGTGGTGGTGGTCGGGTTTTATAGGGGGGAAAGGCTGACGGTTATGAGGAGATGTACTGGAGGGTCGGAGGCGGCAGTTTCGACGGGGAGGTAAACGGCCGCAGGGAAGTAACGACCGACGGCTGAAACGGTCGGGGAGGCGAGCGGGATTTGAACGGTTACTGTATTGATTAATTAATGGGTCGGTTGGCGGGTTCGGGTCGGGTTTAGATCTGACCCATTAGGGTTGGGTTCAGTTCGGTTTGGTTTATTTTGGTTTGGTTTGGTTTGGTTCGGTTCAATCTGGTTCAGTTTGGTTTATTTAAAAATGATGTTTGTAGCTAGTTAAAAATAGTTTTTGAGCCCAATAAATTCCAAAAAAATTACACTATATCAAATTATTTATTTTACACTCAAAAATATAATTTTTATAGTATTTAATTTAATTCACCAAAATATTAATTCCTGAAGAACATTTATTTTTAAATAATTAAAAATCCCAAAAAAATCCTAAAAATTATTTTAATTTTTTTTTAAAATTCGGGTGTTTACAATCTACCCACCTTAAAAGAATTGTATCCTCGCAATTAAAGAATTAACTAATAAGGAAAAATTAATCATGGTAACCTATAAGTAATTCTTAGGTCATACCTGCATCTTCAAATAGGTGAGGATAACGCTGGCGTATGATATCCTCTCATTCCCAAGTTGATTCGTCGGGGGAGTGATATTTCCAAGCTACTCGGACTAGTCTAATCGTCTGACCTCGTAATATTTTCTCACCGATGACAAGTATCCCAACTGGCTGCTCTTCATACCTCAAGCTAGATCCCACTGTAATCTCAGAATGATCGACTACGTGGCTTGGGTCAGTCACGTACCTCCTCAGCTGTGAGATATGGAATACATCATGCACTCCCTCTAAAGATAGGGGTAATGCAAGACGATACGTCACCTCACCAATATGCTCTAGAATATCAAATGGCCTAATGTACCTCAGGCTCAACTTGCCTCTGCTCCCAAATCGAATAGTACCTCAAGTAGGTGAGATCCTCAAGAATACATGGTCTTCTTCCTTGAACTCCAAAGGTCGGCGATGTGCGTCAGCCCAATGCCTTTGTATGTCCTGAGCTGCACGAAGATGACACTAAATTTTCTTCACCTTCTCAACTGTCTGCATTACTAACTCCAGACCAAGTATCTGACGCTCGCCAATGTCACTCCAACATATCGGTGATATGTACTTTCTGCCGTACAATACCTCGAAAGGTGCCATCTGAATGCTCGCCTGGTAGCTGTTATTGTAAGAGAACTCCACCAAATACAAATGGTCTTCCCAAGACCCTCCAAAGTCTAACATACACGACTTCAGCATATCCTCCAGGATTAAATTATGCACTTCGACTGACAGTCTGTCTGCGGATGGTAAGCAGTGCTAAACTTGAGCCGGGTACCAAGACTCTCCTGCATGCTTCACCAAAAATGGGATATGAATCTTGAGTCATGATCTGACATAATACTAACTGGTACTCCATGTAATCTTACGATCTGTTGTATATACATATCGGCTAGAAACTCCGTGGACTGTCCAACTCTGAACGGCAAGAAATATGCCGATTTAGTGAGTCGATCCACAATAACCCAGACTGCATCCTTCCCACTGGGGCTTCTTGGTAATCCTGTAACGAAATCCATAGTTATATGTTCCCACTTCCATTCGGGTATGGGAAGCGGCTGTAACATACCAGCAGTTCTCTGATGCTCAGCCTTAACTTGCTGACAGACCAAACATTTTGCCACAAATCGTACAATCTCTTTCTTCATCCCATGCCACCAATAGTATTGTCTCAAATCTTGGTACATCTTCGTACCTCCCGGGTGAATAGAGTACATGGAGCTATGTGCTTCAGTCATCAACTCATGTCTCAATTTTCCATTCGGAACATATAGACGATTTTCGCATCTTAATGTCCCGTCCTTATGGATTCGAAGTCCCGTCTGCATGCCAGCTTCCGTCTTCTCTTTAAGTCTTCAAAATATAGCATATGTGGGTAATGCCGCCTTAATCCTCTCTACTAGTGATGACTTAACTTCAAGATTTGCCAATAATCCACTCTGTCTTGGCAAAATAACCTCTATCTTGAGCTCCTGTAGATCCTCTAATAGTTGGGCTACATCGTCAAGAAATAAGCTGTGGGCTTCCTGCTGAGTGCGTCTGCTACGACATTCGCCTTGCCAGAATGGTACTGCAAATCTATATCAAAATCGACCATCAACTCTAGCCAATGTCTCTGTCTCATATTGAGATCTTTTTGAGTATAGACATACTTTAGACTCTTGTGATCAGTAAAGATTCTACCTTCTCTCCATAAAGATAGTGCCTCCATATCTTTAATGCAAATATACTGCAGCTAGCTCAAGATCATGCGTCGGGTAGTTCTTCTCATGAACCTTCAGCTATCTTGATGCATAAGTGATAACTTTGCCATGTTGCATCAAAACACATCCTAGTCCACTGCCTGACGCATCACTATAAACAACAAAATATCCCGATCCTGAAGGAAGAGTCAAGACCGGTGCTGTCGTCAATCGCCTCTTCAACTCCTCAAAGGCCTTCTAACAATCTTTCGTCCATGCAAACTCTGGGTCCTTACGCGTCAACCGCGTCATAGGCTCCGCAATCTTTGAGAAATTTTCCATGAACCTCCGGTAGTATCCAGCAAGTCCAAGAAAACTTTTCACTTCAGCAACTGATGTAGGTGTAGGCCAAGTTTCTGTTGTAGCAACCTTCTCCGGATCAACTGAAAGTCCTTCTCCTGAGATGATATGTCCCAGGAAAGGCACCTTATCCATACAAAACTCATATTTACTTAGTTTGACATACAACTTCTCTTGTCTCAGCGTCTCTAGCACTATTCTGAGATGCTCCTCATGCTCTTCGTGGCTTTTGGAATATACCAAAATATCATCAATAAACATAACAACGAACTTGTCCAAGTATTGATAAAAAACTCTGTTCATCAAACTCATGAACACAGCTGGCACATTGGTTAAACCAAACGGCATAACTAAGAACTCATAGTGTCAATACTTGGTCCTGAAGGCTGTCTTCGGTATATCCTCCTTCCTCACTCTAATCTGGTGATAGCCGGACCTCAGATCGATCTTTGAGAATACACTAGCACCACTCAAATGGTCGAATAAATCGTCAATGCATGGCAATGGATACCGGTTCTTAATGGTTAAAATGTTCAATGCCCTGTAGTCAATACATAGGTGCACCGTCCCATCCTTCTTCGACATAAATAATATTGGTGCTCCCCATGGGGAAATACTGGGTCGAATAAAATCTTTCTCCAGAAGATCATCAACTTGCTCCTTCAATTCTACCAACTCCTTAGGTGCTAGCCGGTACACTGATGAAGTGATAGGCTCCGCTCCTGGAGTCAAGTCTATTATGAATTCTATTTTTCGATCAGGTGGTAAGCGTGAAAGATCATTGGGAAATACATCCTCAAACTCAGATACAACCTTTGGGTACTCGGACTCATCTTGTGCAGAGAGTACCCTAAGTGTAGGCTGAACACCTTGCTCTATGGCTCCCCGAAGAAACTCAAACTCTGGATGTCTAGGTGGTCTAAATATAATCCGTCCAAGCCGGCAATCTAGGATCGTATGGTACTGACTCAACCAGTCCATACCAAGTACAACATCATAATCCGACATAGAAAAGATCAGAAATTGAGCTCGCATCTCTCTTCCACAGACTACTACCGAACAAGATCTACAAATGTCACTAACTAGGATAATTTTACCTCCTGTAAGAATTCTCTTAGTCTTCAGAAGGGGTGCGGTAGCTACTCTATGTGTGGCTACGAAGCTAGCAGCTATGAATGAATGCGATGCTCCAGAATCGAATAGAGCTATAGCAGGTAATGAAGCTACTAATATAGTACCTGCTATGACCTCTCATGCTGTAGATTCCTCTTCAATAGCCAATGCAAATGCTTGTCCTCGTCCCTGAGCTGGTCCTCTATACTGGAATAGTGCTACCTGTTATGCCAAAGGTGGCCTCGGCTGATACCCTCCTGGAGCTGGTGGTCTGACTCTGTCACGCCCCAGTCCCAAAATACGTAGGACCAGGAATACGTGACACGCCAGCTACGCATTCGACCAGACTCTGGTCTGACTCGAATACGTATAAGCTGTAATATAAAGGGCACTATCTAGATATTCCATAAATGTAAACCTCTATGTCTCAATCCATAATGTACATCAGTATACAAGAAAGAGCTATATGTGCTAAGGTCGGCCGCCCAATAACACACTAACTCGAATAGACTCGAGTAGAAGTATGAGTCTATAAAAACTAGGCTACAACAGCAGATGAATAATCAATGTAAAATAACCATAATGCCGGTAGATAAGATGTGAGTACCTGGTACCATGCTCGCAAGACATGTAACTCCTACAGCAACTCCAAATGCTCCGTAATCACCTATGCTGCAAAACTGGCAGGGAACCAGGTCCTCAGAGGGACGTAACAAGGTACAGAAATATAATATGCCAAGTAACAGAAAGTACAAGTGCACGACAGGGTACTCTATCATAACCAAATAAGTGTGACACAGTTTAAAGACAATGTTCGACGCGTGGGATTTCTAAAATAAAACCGTAGCTCCGAACACGGAAACACACGGCACGTACCGCAGCTCCGGGCAAGGAGTCACACGGGTGAAACAGCTACACTAGATACAGGATCACTACAGAAACTATATATATATATATATATATATATATATATATATATATATAAGCGCGTGCAGAGTAGCCCAAACGTCTAGTAACTGTCTTCCCCTTCCCAAGCGGTCAACGATTATGCGCTGAACCTGAACCTCTATCTAACAGTCTTGACACACGGAAGATAACTCAACATACGCGACCCTAAGATCGTCCCAATCTCTGGTCATGATGTCAGTATTAAGATACAGGAATCTGGCATGATCACAGTGTATGAGTGTATCCTGGGGTGTCGATATACTCAGGTACGTACATCGAGGTGCTACTAAGCATCTAACAATTTTTTTAATACGTTACGACGAATGTCAGCACCCAGTTGTGATCCGGACGTGAAGTATCGAGCGTCAATATAAGTACGTGCATAATGTACATAAAGAACAATAAATATCTGTAATCTGAAATACAGGGTGGCAAGGTACACTTGCCTGCGTCCGGCTGCTGATGACGGGGTCCCGGTACCACGTCCAAGTCCTTAGGTCCTGCAGTACCTAGAGATGAGATACAAACCAGAATCAATAACCTATTCTATGACAGACAGGGATACGACACACATCTACACCTAAACTCAGTCACAAACTCAAATAGTTAACTACTAATTTTACAGTCCTCAATCTCTGATCCTTGATCCGAATAATACCTATCTCAAAATCATTCACCTGTATAATATCATCAGACCCAATCCTCAATCCCCAATATTTATCATGATGCTTTTCAGTAGTTCAAGTCATGATATCCTCGAATTTTACCCTGGTATTCGCCGATATTAATATGCACGTTTAAATATATCATCCTTGAATAAATTAAATATTAATCAATTAAACCCTCGATTACACAAATCATTAATCAATATTTGAATGCCGCTTTCCAATAACCTAGCTACTATCCAATTAAATTCATCATCAAATATTAGCTCTCCAAATAACCAATGTTTTGTTATCACCGTATCAATTCACTACCATTTCATCTGCTCCTTAATTAACCATCAATTACGTGGAACAATCATATCAAACCTTAATACTCAAAGCAATCATAAGCCCTAAAACATATAATAAATCAATACAAAGAGAGGGGGAGGGAAAGAGTCGATACCACGACGATGTTGCCGGAGAAGGTAGCCGGAGCGGGGATGCGCAGTGGTGGTTCTGCACAGCGGAACTACTGTCCGATCGCTGGACAGTACGGCTGGAGCGGGGAAGAGGCTCTCGGTCGGACGGGAATGAAGCTCTCGGCCGGGGTACTGCAGTCCGGTCAGGCGTCGCCGGACAGGGAGCTGTACTGTCGGAACCGGAGTGAACCGCTGTGTCGACGAAGCGCTGGCCGGCCGGGAATGTGCAGTAGGTCGTCGGACTGCACTGCACAGCACAGTGCCGGAGTGCTGCTGCACCGCTGGGGGTCGGCTGACCGGACGGGATACTGGTCAGGCCACGCGGGGAGAGGAGGATAGCCAGTCGGCTGCTGCACCGCGGGGGGGGTCGGCTGACCTGACGGGTTGCTGGTCAGGCCGCGCGGGGAGAGAAGGATAGCCAGTCGGCTGCTGCACCGCGGGGGGGGGGGGTCGGCTGATCGGACGGGTTGCTGGTCAGGCCGCGCGGAGAGAACAGTCGATCGGCTCACAGAAGTCAGAGTAGGGCGACGTGGCCTGGCCGGACCGGGGTTGGTCGGTCGGGTGTTCTTCAGGATGAAGAAGAAGGGAGGGAGAAGAAGGAAGGAAGAAGAAATGAATGAGAAAAATTTTGCATGGTGAATAAATGAAGGAGTGAGGAGAGAGAGAGAGATTTTTTGGGATTAGGGCCGGTGGTGTGTTATGAGGGTGGGGTGAGGTGATGTTTTATAGGGGATTGTGAAATTGATGAAGGGTGGTGATGTTGCCATTCAAAATAGAGGGTGGAGATTTGTCATGAAGAAAATGATTTCTTCATGAAGGGTGGTGAGTGGATGGGTGAAATTAGGACCCCATTTTGTAACCTCTCCATTTGGTTTGGCCAATGGGGTGAGGGCACCTAAAATCCCTAAATTGTAACTTAGCCCTCCTAAATTCGAGAAATTGCATGAACACATAAAATAATACAAAAATTATGGAGAAAATTGTGTTTAGTAATTTTCATGGTGAGAGGGTATTGTGCGTTAGGCACGGGTTTAATTAAATGGCATTAGGATTAATTAAGGATTAAAAATAGGATTAGAGAAAATGGGTATCCCTGATTTAAATAGGATTAAAGTGTCCCGCGCTTTTAAATTAAATGGGGGCACTTGGGGTCAAAATCCAAAAATGACGCAAAGGTCAAATACGGTGGGAGCTTGGAGTCAGTCTTGGACCCTTTAGTTGGTCCGGCTCAACGGGTTAAGTTAGTATCTCAAAATTTTGGATAACGACACAGGTATCCGACACGGAATTAAATATGGGTTACGATTTTCGGAAAGTTGTGCAATTAATTTAGAGCACAATAAAACTGATTTTAAGTGACGAAAAAGTCCAGTGCCTAATTTGGCGAGTCAAGTCAAAAGTACAATAGCCCGATAAAATTTATGGGCTGATATTGGGCTCCGATTAATTTAGCAATGATAGGGTGTAAACTCCCTCACCCAAAATAGGTATTTTATGTATATTTTATATTATTATATTTATTATAGATGTTGAATTTATTTAGAATATTCTCTTAGTTAATTAAAAAATAATTTTTTAGTATATTTACTTATATAAATATTTATTTAGAATTATTTTAGACTATTTTAGATTATTGGGATTTTTCCACAATTTTTAGTTAATTAAAAACTAGTAACACTAATTTTCTAGGACTTTGAAGAATTTATTTTATGTTCAAACTTAAATAAAAATATCCCAAACTTTTATTTTAGGTTCTAAATAATAAAATATATTTTTTATAATTTTTTGAGAATTTTTTGATTATTTTTAGCATTTATTTTGAGTTAATTATCAAAAACTGAATTAAAAACTATTTTCTGAAAAAGAAAACCCAAAAAAAGAAATTATTTCTGCCCAGTCAGCAAACAGGGGGCCCACCTGTCAGCCTCCCGCAGCAAACAGTGCCGGGCCCGCCTGTCAGTGACTGCGGGGCGGGCAGCGTTGGATGGCTGCCACGTGTCAAGATCTGAGCCGCGACTGCTTTCTCTCTCCTCTATATATATTAGTTTAAGTTTATTTCTAGGGTTTTTCTTCAGCCGAATTTTGGAGAATTGCCATCTAGGGTTTCTTCATCTTTCAAAAGCCATTGCGCATAGCTCCGGACTCCAAATGAGGCCTAGTTTTTTGTGTTAGAAAGATATTGAGGTTAGATTTCTGATTATATAATTTGTTTTATGAAATTATTATTATTAAATTCTGGAAAATTTGTAGAACACAGCATGTCCAAAAATAGACGTGTTTCGATGTTTTCGTGATTTTGGGAGAACCAGGAATCAGAATCATGAACCGTTTAAAATTTCGGAAAGCTAATGTCGAGATCATTGACATATGTTTTTCCCAGAATTTATTTCGAAGTATTTTTATATTGTTAATTCTGTAGAACTTCTAGGGTAAAATTTAACCATCGGTGCACGATACGAAATTTGTATGTGCCATAATTTCCAAACGAATTTGAATTCGGACGAGCCATAAATTCCAGCATGTTTTTGATGCTGAAATCTACAGGAATTCATGCATGAAAGTCAAGTTTGTGTCAGTTGACTTTTCGGTCAACAGATCGCCTCGATTTGCGTGCCATAAGTCTCGAGTCGATAAAATCCAGTTTCTTTGGACCAAATTTAGGAATTAACATAAAAATCAGAATAATAAGATTAAAATAGGATTTTAGAGTAATTATTACAGAATTAAATAAATTAAAATAAATTATCTTTTGACGTGATAAATTTGTAATACATAGGCTATTTGGACTGTAACTTGGACTCTGATTCATACCAGCAGCAGGACCCCAGGCAAGATACCTTGCCAAATTGTTACAGTACTTTTGCATGCTATCTATATTTCTTTATATTTATTGCATTTTTGTTTATTCCTGCATGTGTAGTTTTCTTTCAGTCATTACTATATATTAGATATGTTGACACACACTTGACACTTAGTATCATAGAGGACAATCATTAGGCGTATGGGCTTTAACCACTCTGGTAATACCGTAGTCACTAGCACGCACTATGGTGGGTCGTGTCCGATGGTCGCTACCCCCGAGGTATGTCGATTGATGGAGTCCGAGGGTTGCTACCCCCGAGGTATGCCGGCTGATGATGTTCATGGACGAGTGCATGAGTTGTGAGGCTTAGATCGAGTAGACTACCCTTGCCCATACGTCGAAAAGTTGTCCTCATTTGCATTCATATAGATTATCTTGTACAGCGTACTTATTTATTTTCAAATTATATACATGTTTACTGTATTCAAATTGGCATGTGTTTTGTGTATCTTGTTACGTCCCTCTGAGGACCTGGTCCCCTATGTTCTTGAGTAATTGCAGGAGCGCAGATTTGGATGGCTATATATGTTTCGTGGATGTCCTCTCTTCGAGCCGTGATTGCTAGATGATGTTCTTATATGGTGTTGTTGTTTTGTACTTATTTTAATATTTGCTCTTACATTCGAGTTGGTAGTGGATTTGTTTCCATCCAACTATCATCTTTAGATACTTCTTATTGAGATCTACTTATATAGATGTTGGTTATTTATTTATATTGATCTTCTGTGGATGAGATTTAGATTGTACCCATGCGACTTGTGATATATTTTATACCACTTGTGGATTGATATTCATATTACAGCGTACGTGTGGATTTTGGTTTCCATATATTGGAGTTGCCATATCCATGCGGCTGGCATGCTTACGTGTTCCTAGTCCTACGTATTTTGGGATTGGGGCGTGACATGTTTTTGTGGTGGCCCATGCAGGTCGAGAGCATATTGTCTCGGTTACGTTATTGTACCGAACAAGCCTGCACCTAGGACTAGAGTATAGGATCTTATCCACAAATGACTATGATTCATCTTCCTCCTATCTGTTCTATTTGAACAATTGTATCCTGCTTGATTCCTGTACTTCCCTAATAATTCTTTGAGTATAGCCTCCTGCTAGAATATAGGAACCCATGTTATTAGGATAATGATTATGGTAGCACACCTATTAAGAATACAACGGGAATATAGACACACCACTAAGTTTAGAATATCTAGTGAACCCTAGAATTTCTTTTCTATAGATTGGTTTACCATTACCCCTTAATGTATTATGAAGACTTGAGAGTAGTATAGACACTACTAGAGTTAGTTAGAAGTTTTACCATAATGTTTGAACCTAGTATAGAGGATACCCTAATAAGTACCAAGACCCCTTCTCGTAGACCTTAACAGGAGTTTCTACGGTATGCTTAAGACAATTACAGTACTAGTTTATTGTTATAAGTTGGGTAGTATACCTCACAACATAGTATCACATAGTCTTTTGTCTTATTATTATTGAAGTGTGAATGAATGACATTTAACTGTATGCTAGCTTAGGATGACATTGTTTTTTTTTCCCAGACTGTAGAGCTTAGAAGCCATACCCCTGCTTTGTCAAATATCGACCTAGACAAGGAATTAGTATGATAACTGTAGAGATTGTAGAGTCTTTTATTATTATTGCTTATGTTATTTTTGCTTCTGCGAACTTGAATTAATTTGTACCTTCTTTCATCATAATCCAGCGTACTTATATTTTCTGTACTACCTTGATTTATGCTGCTATTATAGCCTAATTTTTGCAAGCTTATTCTTTTATCGAGCTTGCTCATGGCATATGTATTATTGGATGCACACAATGATACAATTGCCTAATCAGAATCGGTGTATTAAGGTCTAGCTAACCTTAGTGCGCTTGGTTCGCTCTTCGCATGACTACTTTACGTGGATTGAGATATATGGTAGTAGACGGATATACTTGCCCCTAGACATGTCTGACACATCGTATCGGTTATATAACTGTACTGATACGCGCATGTAAATAAGAAGTTACCAAAAATAGGATTTCAATCCATAACTGTCCTGACAACTCTCTTTTCGAATTCCTTAATCTCTTTGAACCTCGTACTCGTATTATGTCACCTTCACCTTGAATTCTTTATTATTGCTCTCCGTCTTCCCCTATTTCGGAAAGACGAAACCTCGTGCTGGTATAAGTTGACACTGATAGTACTAGATATACCCGATAAGGCTAATCACATGACTTAGTGACATTTTTTTATAATTGATTAAGGGTATATCATAGGTGATATGTTTGGTGTTAAAACTTTGATAATTGAATAGCATGAGTAAATAAATTAAGGAATATTTTTCTTAAAGTATATAGCCTTCTGTGATAGATGGGTAAATTCTAAGTTGGGTAGCAGTGCATTGGCAACTCGAGAGAAATTTTTTTTAGATTGTGATCGAGTAAGATTAGATTGGGAGAGGTTCAAGCCATTTAATTTTGAAAATTTTAGAAGGATGACTAAGATGATGAGGATTAATAAATTTTAAAAATCTTGATATTGAGGACCCAATATTTATACCTTAAGTACATAATTTAAATTTTTGAGTATTGAAGGTAAAATCATCAATTTGAATTTGAAGGATAAATATATAATTTCAGACTTGAACATTGGTGGACTGCATTTAAATTATTTTTCAATTTGATGATTTAAATAAATAAAAATTGATGATTGGACTACCTATTTGAAATATTGAGGATGTGAATGGAATTTAAAAAGTTGAAAAAAAAAATTTATAAGTGAAAATAGGAATAATATTGGACTCGAATTACTTCTAGAGGAGATTATGATACTTGGAGATCGTGAGGTAAAATTTGATATAGATTATTTAAATATTGAAGATATTATATGGATTCAATTTAAATTTGGATATTGATGAGTTGGAAAAGTTAGAAGAGATTACAATAGGTTGAATTTTGATTTGAACAATGATTATCTTAATTTTGAAATGATCGCGATAGATTTGAATAGATTTTGTTATTTAAATTTTTGGAAGAGATTGCGATTGACGTACCTTATGTATAAATATGAAGGATTTAACAAATTATGCCTTATTTTAATTTCGAGGATAAAATTATTTTAAGTTGGGTAGATTGTAAACTCCCTCACCCAAAATAGGTATTTTATGTATATTTTATATTATTATATTTATTATAGATGTTGAATTTATTTAGAATATTCTCTTAGTTAATTAAAAAATAATTTTTTAGTATATTTACTTATATAAATATTTATTTAGAATTATTTTAGGCTATTTTAGATTATTGAGATTTTTCCATAATTTTTAGTTAATTAAAAACTAGTAACACTAATTTTCTAGGACTTTGAAGAATTTATTTTATGTTCAAACTTAAATAAAAATATCCCAAACTTTTATTTTAGGTTCTAAATAATAAAATATATTTTCTATAATTTTTTGAGAATTTTTTGATTATTTTTAGCATTTATTTTGAGTTAATTATCAAAAACTGAATTAAAAACTATTTTCGGAAAAAAAAACCCAAAAAAAGAAATTATTTCTGCCCAGTCAGCAAACAGGGGGCCCACCTGTCAGCCTCCCGCGGCAAACAGTGCCGGGCCCGCCTGTCAGTGACTGCGGGGCGGGCAGCGTTGGATAGCTGCCACGTGTCAAGATCTGAGCCGCGACTGCTTTCTCTCTCCTCTATATATATATTAGTTTAAGTTTATTTCTAGGGTTTTTCTTCAGCCGAATTTTGAAGAATTGTCATCTAGGGTTTCTTCATCTTCCAAAAGCCATTGCGCATAGCTTCGGACTCCAAATGAGGCCTAGTTTTTTGTGTTAGAAAGATATTGAGGTTAGATTTCTGATTATATAATTTGTTTTACGAAATTATTATTATTAAATTCTGGAAAATTTGTAGAACACAGCATGTCCGAAAATAGACGTGTTTCGATGTTTTCGTGATTTCGGGAGAACCAGGAATCAGAATCATGAACCGTTTAAAGTTTCGGAAAGCTAATGTCGAGATCATTGACATATGTTTTTCCCAGAATTTATTTCGAAGTATTTTTATATTGTTAATTCTGTAGAACTTCTAGGGTAAAATTTAACCATCGGTGCACGATACGAAATTTGTATGTGCCATAATTTCCAAACGAATTTGAATTCGGATGAGCCGTAAATTCTAGCATGTTTTTGATACTGAAATCTACAAGAATTCATGCATGAAAGTCAAGTTTGTGTCAGTTGACTTTTCGGTCAACAGATCGCCTCGATTTGTGTGCCATGAGTCTCGAGTCGATAAAATCCAGTTTCTTTGGACAAAATTTAGGAATTAACATAAAAATCAGAATAATAAGATTAAAATAGGATTTAAGAGTAATTATTACAGAATTAAATAAATTAAAATAAATTATCTTTTGACGTGATAAATTTGTAATACATAGGCTATTTGGACTGTGACTTGGACTCTGATTCATACCAGCAGCAGGACCCCAGGCAAGATACCTTGCCAAATTGTTATAGTACTTTTGCATGCTATCTATATTTCTTTATATTTATTGTATTTCTGTTTATTCCTGCATGTGTAGTTTTCTTTCAGTCATTACTATATATTAGATATGTTGACACATACTTGACACTTAGTATCATAGAGGACAATCATTAGGCGTATGGGCTTTAACTACTCTGGTAACACCGTAGTCACTAGCACGCACTATGGTGGGTCATGTCCGATGGTCGCTACCCCCGAGGTATGTCGATTGATGGAGTCAAGTTCCTAGGCTTTCCTGCATACTCCGCCAAAAATATGACGTGAATCTGGAATCACGATCCGATACGATGCTGACAGGCACTCCATATAATCATACTATCTGTCTCATATACATGTCAGCTAGTATCTCTGTGGATTGCCCAACTCTAAAGGGCAAGAAATGTGCAGACTTGGTGAGTCTGTCTACGACCACCCAAACTGCATCCTTCCCGCTAGGGCTCCGCGGGAATCCTGTGACGAAGTCCATGGTAATGTGTTTCCACTTCCACTCGGGGATGGGAAGTGGCTGCAATAATCCTGCAGTCCTCTGATGTTCAGCCTTGACTTGCTGACAAATTAAACACTTCGCCACGAATCTTGCAATTTCTCTCTTCATCCCATGCCACCAGAAATGCTGTCTCAAGTCTCGGTACATCTTCGTACCCCCGGGATGAATGGAATAAATCGAGCTATGAGCCTAGGTCATCAACTCTTGGCGTAGCTCGCCACTCGGAACATATAGTCGATCTCCATACCTCAATGTTCCGTCTTCATGAATCCTGAGTCATGTCCGTATGCCGGCCTCTATTCTCTCTCGCAGACGTCAAAATCTCGTATATGTAGGAAATGCTGCCTTGATCCTCTCAATGAACCTCGAGACTGGCCATCTGTCCATCCATGCTTGGCAATACATTCTCAATCCTGAGTTCCTGAAAATCCTCTAACATCTGGCGATGAGTCGTAAGCTACATTCGCCTTGCCAGGGTGGTACTGCGACTTGATTTCATAATCTGTCATCAATTCCAGCCAGTGCCTCTGTCTCATGTTGAGCTCCATCTGCGTGTAGACATACTTCAGACTTTTGTGTTCTGTATAAATCTTAACACGCTCACCATAAAGGTAATGTCGCCATAGCTTTAGTATAATTATTACTGTAGCTAGTTCTAGGTCGAGCGTCTGATAGTTCTTCTCATGAACCCTTAGTCGTCCCGATGCGTATACTATCTATTCTATCTAATCATAACTCATATTTGCTGAGCTTGGCATACAGTCTCTCCTGTCTCAGCGTCTCCAACACGATCCTGAGATGTCTCTCGTGCTCCTCTTGGCTCTTGGAATAAACCAAGATGTCGTCGATAATTACCACTACGAACTTATCCAAGTAATGATGGAAAATATTGTTTCTCAAACTCATAAATACTGCTGGCACGTTGGTTAAGCCAAACGGCATGACTAGAGACTCATAGTGTCCATACTACTTCCAAAAAGTTATCTTCGGAAAGTCCTCTCTCCGTACCTTGATCTGATGTTAGTCTGATCTGAGATCGATCTCCGAAATTAAATATGCGCCACTTTGCTGATTCAATTTAAATCTTCGATGTGCGACAAGGGTACTTGCTCTTTATCTCTACGGCATTTAATGCCCTGTAATCGTTATGCAACGTATCGTCCCATCCTTCTTTGGTATAATAAGATGGTTGCTTCCCATGGAAAAATATTAGCCTGACTGAAACCCTTGTCTAAGAGATCCTCCACGATGGACCTTCAACTCAACCAACTCTATCGGTGCTAGTTTGAAGACGAAAAAATAACTGACTCGGCTCTTGGAGTCAACTCTATAGCAAACTCTATCTCTCTGTCAGGTGGTCGGTCCGGAAGGTTCTCTAGAATCACATCCTCAAACCCTGATATAATATGGTGGTACACTAGTTCACCTTCTGCAATGTGTGTCTCTAAGGTATATGGGCACCATGTTCCCGGGCTCCCTGAAGTAACTCAAACTCCGGGTAATATGGTGGTCATAAATAATGTAATCACGTCGACAATCTCGCGTCGTGAGATATTGGCTCAACCAATCCATGTCTAGGATAAGGTCATAGTGTAGACTAAACCTCAAAATAATTTCTCCCGTTCTGTTTCCAACATCAATCCTCAAAAGAAAAAATTTCCTCGCCTAATGTATAATTCTCTTCTCCTCAAAGTTTTCCCTAAAATTCTATTCCTCAAATTCCTTCTTTTCGTTATTTATCTCTCCAAGTCACATAGTGCGATTATAATAATGATGTCACCCAAGCCATACTAAAATTTCTGGTATTAGATCATCATCTTCCAAGTGAGAGCTTGAAATTTTATCTCCTCTAGTCCATAATGTCATTCTTGGTATTGCTATCATATACAACTACTAGTTTCCATCATCAGGCTATGCATTTCCCTAAATTATTCTAGGTCATGATCAATAATCCTTCTAGCTCTTAGTACTTCCAAGATCACTGCTACCTCAAGCACGGGTAGGGTACTACTGGGTCCAACTCTCTTGCCAACCTTCCACACTAGTTCTAGAATCCAAGGAACCCATCAATCTTTCCTGATAAGGTAACAATCTTCTCCGAGAAAGGTATACGAATTTTGTCTTCTGTCGTCTGGTCTTCGATCATCTTCTGGAAGAAAATCATCAGTCACAAGCATTCGTCTCCCCAAACAATAGGGGACGAGAAACAAGGATAGCGATATTGACGAAGATTGAACGAATGCAAAGTGGAAGTCCAAGGGCGATAATCACATACAAAGAGTTTTTAAAATCGATTATGGATTGAGATCCTATTCAACAATCATAACATCTATTCCTAATTTGCAGGATCGCTTGGCACAGTCAGGTGTCCAAGATGATTTAAATCGGACCTGCATGGGCCACTACAAAAATATGTCACGCCCCAGTCCCAAAATACGTAGGACCAGGAATACGTGACACGCCAGCTAAGCATTCGACCAGACTCTGGTCTGACTCAAATACGTATAAGCTGTAATATAAAGGGCACTATCTAGATATTCCATAAATGTAAACCTCTATGTCTCAATCCATAATGTACATCAGTATACAAGAAAGAGCTATATGTGCTAAGGTCGGCCGCCCAATAACACACTAACTCGAATAGACTCGAGTAGAAATATGAGTCTATAAAAACTAGGCTACAATAGCAGATGAATAATCAATGTAAAATAACCATAATGCCGGTAGATAAGATGTGAGTACCTGGTACCATGCTCGCAAGACATGCAACTCCTATAGCAACTCCAAATGCTCCGTAATCACCTATGCTGCAAAACTGGCAGGGAACCAGGTCCTCAGAGGGACGTAACAAGGTACAGAAATACAATATGCCAAGTAACAGAAAGTACAAGTGCACGACAGGGTACTCTATCATAACCAAACAAGTGTGACACAGTTTAAAGACAATGTTCGACGCGTAGGCTTTCTAAAATAAAATCGTAGCTCCGGATACGGAAACACACGGCACGTACCGCAGCTCCGGACAAGGAGTCATGCGGGTGAAACAGCTAAACTAGATACAGGATCACTACAAAAATAATATATATATATATATATATATATATATATATATATATATATATATATATATATATATATATATATATATAAGCGTGTGCAGATTAGCCCAAACGTCTAGTAACTGTCTTTCCCTTCCCAAGCGGTCAACGATTGTGCGCTGAACCTGAACCTCTATCTAACAGTCTCGACACACGGAAGATAACTCAACAGACGCGATCCTAAGGTCGTCCCAGTCTCTGGTCATGATGTCAGTATCAGGATACATGAATCTGGCACGATCACAGTGTATGAGTGTGTCCTGGGGTGTCGATATACTCAGGTACGTACATCGAGGTGCTACTAAGCATCTAACAATTTTTCTAATACTTTACGACGAATGTCAGCACCCGGTTGTGATCCGGACGTGAAGTATCGAGCGTCAACATAAGTACGTGCACAATGTACATAAAGAACAATAAATATCTGTAATCTGAAATACAGGGTGGCAAGGTACACTTGCCTGCGTCCGGCTGCTGATGACGGGGTCCCGGTACCATGTCCAAGTCCTCAGGTCCCGCAGTACCTAGAGATGAGATACAAACCAGAATCAATAACCTATTCCACGATAGACAGGGATGCGACACACATCTACACCTAAACTCAGTCACAAACTCAAATAGTTAACTACTAATTTTACAGTCCTCAATCTCTGATCCTTGATCCGAATAATACCTACCTCAAAATCAAACACCTGTATAATATCATCAGACCCAATCCTCAATCCCCAATATTCATCATGATGCTTTTCAGTAGTTCAAGTCATGATGTCCTCGAATTTTACCCTGGTATTCGCCGACATTAATATGCACGTTTAAATATATCATCCTTGAATAAATTAAATATTAATCAATTAAACCCTCGATTACACAAATCATTAATCAATATTTGAATGCCGCTTTCCAATAACCTAGCTACTATCCAATTAAATTCATCATCAAATATTAGCTCTCCAAATAACCAATATTTTGTTAACACTGTATCAATTCACTACCATTTTACCTGCTCCTTAATTAACCATCAATTGCGTGGAACAATCATATCAAACCTTAATACTCAAAGCAGTCATAAGCCCTAAAATTTCCATGCATATATTTTAATTACTTATGACGAATAACCCCAAATTCACCATTAACCTTAACCTCAAGTCATATTATTATCATTCGATTTAATCAGCAATGTTCAAGTACTAAACCACACTATCCAATGTAAATCCTAACAATCACAACAAGAACTTATTTCTCCTGCTCTTGTCTCATTCTCATCTACAACATCATGTACCAACATGACTCTAGTTATGCTCACACTTCATATAATACACTAACCCTAACTACCATAGCAAATATATATATCCCTAACTAAAACATATAATAAATCAATACAAAGAGAGGGGGGGAAAGAGTCGATACCAAGACGATGTTGCCGGAGAAGGTGGCCGGAGCGGGGATGCGCAGTGGTGGTTCTGCACAGCGGAGCTGTTGTCCGGTCGCTGGACAGTACGACCGGAGCGGGGAAGAGGCTCTCGGTCGGACGGGAATGAAGCTCTCGGCCGGGGTACTGCAGTCGGGTCAGGCATCGCCGGACAGGGAGCTGTACTGTCGGGACCGGAGTGAACCGCTGGGTCGGCGGAGCGCTGGCCGGCCGGGAATGTGCAGTGGGTCGTCGGACTGCACTGCAAAGCACAGTGCCGGAGTGCTGCTGTACCGCGGGGGGTCGACTGACCGGACGGGATGCTGGTCAGGCCGCGGGGAGAGGAGGACAGCCAGTCGGCTGCTGCACCGCGGGGGGGGGGGGGGGGTCGGCTGACCGGACGGGTTGCTGGTCAGGCCGTGCGGGGAGAGAAGGACAGCCAGTCGGCTGCTGCACCGCGGGGGGGGGGGGGGTCGGCTGACCGGACGGGTTGCTGGTCAGGCCGCACGGGGAGAACAGTCGGTCGGCTCACAGAAGTCGGAGTAGGGCGGCGTGGCCTGGCCGGACCGGGGTTGGTCGGTCGGGTGTTCTTCAGGATGAAGAAGAAGATGGGAGGGAGAAGAAGGAAGGAAGAAGAAATGAATGAGAAGAAATTTGCATGGTGAATAAATAAAGGAGTGAGGAGAGAGAGAGAGAGATTTCTTGGGATTAGGGCCGGTGGTGTGTTATGAGGGTGGGGTAAGGTGATATTTTATAAGGGATTGTGAAATGGATGAAGGGTGGTGATGTTGCCATTCAAAATAGAGGGTGGAGATTTGTCATGAAGAAAATGATTTCTTCATGAAGGGTGGTGAGTGGATGGGTGAAATTAGGACCCCATTTTGTGACCTCTCCATTTGGTTTGGCCAATGGGGTGAGGGCACCTAAAATCCAAAATTGCAACTTAGCCCCCCTAAATTTGGGAAATTGCATAAACACATAAAATGACGCAAAAATTGTGGAGAAAATTGTGTTTAGTAATTTTTATGGTGAGAGGGTGTTGTGCGTTAGGCACGGGTTTAATTAAATGGCATTAGGATTAATTAAGGATTAAAAATAGGATTAGGAAAAATGGGTATCCCTGATTTAAATAGGATTAAAGTGTCCCGCGCTTTTAAATTAAATGGGGGCACTTGGGGTCAAAATCCGAAAATGACGCAAAGGTCAAAAACGGTGGGGGCTTGGAGTCAGTCTTGGACCCTTTAGTTGGTCCGGCTCAACGGGTTAAGTTGGTATCTCAAAATTTTGGGTAACGACACAGGTGTCCGACACGGAATTAAATATGGGTTACGATTTTTGGAAAGTTGCGCAATTAATTTAGAGCACAATAAAAACTGATTTTAAGTAACAGAAAAGTCCAGTGCTTAATTTGGCGAGTCAAGTCAAAAGTACAATAGCCCGATGAAATTTATAGGCTGATATTGGGCTCTGATTAATTTAGCGATGATAGGGCGCGCCAAGGGTCTTAATTAAATAAATTAAATACCAGATAAAATTATCTCCACTCTAAACCTCGACATCTGCTACTAAATCCAAAATTTTCCAAATCCAAACCTGTCTATCTATAGAATAAATCGAGGGGGTTTACAGACTCCTCCAACTCCCGTCTGTGGTGCTCCCAATGCTGGATAAGCTGGCCTAGGTAGCTGCTGGACTGATCTCGGTACTGGTAAAGATGGTCAGTCTACCATCGGTGCTCCCTCTCGACGATTAGTGCAGTCCTTGGCTGGATGTTGGTTGGATCCACAAATCAAGCATTATCCCAACTTGCGTCTGCACTCCCTCTCAATATGGCCTACCTTGCCACAATAGTGACAAGTAGGAAGGGATGTGGCTCTTGATGTTGCTCTCTATGATGGATTCCTCTGGAGTCGCTTTGTAGACTCCCCGTGTGGTGCTCTGGCTGGTGCTGAGGTGAACGGTCATTTCAGGCTGGACTCTCTCCTTGTGACGCGCTCCATGCATCGTGCTACAGCAAGGACGTCCGTGTATGAAGTAGGTGCAACGGATCCGATCAATCTTTGTAGCTCAAAGCTAAGTCCGTCGAAGAACTTCTCCGCCTTTTCCTTTTCTGTCGGAATCAGAGTAGGGACGAAGCGACTCAAACGGATGAACTCTGCATTATACTATTCTACCGTCATATTGCCTTGAATGAGGCGGTTAAACTTATCTCTAAGTTTCGCTCTGGCAATAGCTGGAATATACATCTCCTAGAAGAGTCTAGAGAACTCCTCCCAAGTGACTCGGTCCGGTCCGAGTTGTCTCTCTTCAGATAGCCACCAATGATGTGCATTGCCCGTCAACTGCATCCTGACGGCAGTCATCCATCACTCCCTCGGAAGCTCGGCTGCTTCCAACTGGTGTTGAGTATTTGTGAGCCACTCATGAACTTCAGTGGGCTCCTCCTTGCTAGAAAAGATACGGGACTTCAGCTGGCGAAAATCAGTGATAGATCCCGTCGATGGTCGCCTAGCTGGTGGGTTCACCTGCTCCAGTGCAGTTACTAGATTGTTCCTCAAGTTCTCCGCCTCGTGACGCTGAGCCTCTTGATGAACCTGCTGTTGGGCTTACATCATTGCATAGAATATTTGAAATATTTGCTGCCCGTCCATAGCCTGCCCTTGTGGAAAAATAGGCATTGGTGGTGTAAACTGCGGCAGAGGTGGAATATCGTCTCGCCAAAATCTTGAGGTATGCTGACCTTCTTGATTGCTTTGTTGAGCTGATTGATCTCCACCTACTGGTGTCACTCCATCATCATAGATGACCACAGCACATTGTGGTGTACCTAAGGGATTCTCGTCACCGGTTCTTGGATCCATTACTTTGCATTGAAAATAAACTATGAGAATCGTACAGAGGAATCAAGACATGATGCAAATCAAGAAATTAATTCGAAACTGATATAGAGATCAAGAATGATTCAATCAAGTGGATGAGATCCTATAACTTATCCTATCCTTATCGCAGGCTTGCTCAGTTCCTTTGTTGAAATCGAAACAATATAGTCGTTGACCTGCACGGGCCACCACAAAAACCATGTCACGCCCCAGTCCTAAAATACCGAGGGACTAGCCACATGGCAATGGCCAGCAGCACACTCTAATGGGCTAACCCAATTTAATGGACCCGTTAGAGTGTACTTAAGCTTAAAACAATTATAAAGGTCTACGATACATGTCACAGTCTAATTCTAATCTCATCCACAGAAGGTAAACATATTTCAAATGTCAGAATAATCAAAATAAAATATATAACAACATCAAGTCTCAATAAAAAGTAAATTCGGGGAACAACCCGATATGGAGTTTAATACAGTAATCTACGAGACAGGAAATAAAGTATCAAGAACAAAAATAACTGAGTAACAAAATACTCAAGTGAAATCTTCTGGCACCACCTCGTCCTCTGGTGCTGGTACTGCTCCAGTGTCTGCTCTTGTCCCGTATACCTCGGGGTAGATCTCCTCTGTTATACCTGGGGACATAATCCGGATCCAGGTCCTCAGGGGACATAGTAAGGTACAAGAATAATTCAAGCCAAATAAATACAGTATAAAAATAAATATCAACAGGGTAAACTATGTAACCAGCTAAGTGATATGCAAGTGAGAGCATCACTAGTACTCAGGCTGAGACTACTACAAGCTCTGTGTCGGGGAGCCGGTAGCAGTAATAACACGTAATGGGCTTAGCTCTGATATAGAGGCTAAAGCACCGCAATAATATATATATATATATATATATATATATATATATGTGTGTGTGTGTGTGTGTGTGTGTGTGTGTGTGTGTGTAATCAGCCTGTAGCCTGTGTGTCTCTCTCCACCAAATGTAATCACACATCTCATGTCCACAACATCTCATGTCCATAATACGCAAGATCATGACCTCTAGCTAATGCAGCGAGTCATAATGATAACTATGCATATGTAAGGTCTATGCCACTAATCCTGTAAGACTATACAGAATTACCATGAATAACTCAGAAAAGATTCTGTCTTATGAATAGTGTCCTATGGTATGACGTACTTGATAAGGCAAGCAGGAAAATATAGGATCGTAATATCAACTCTCTAAGTGACGTTACACGACTCCGCGTACGGCGTCGACACCCAAATATTATTAGAATGTTAAGCAATGTCTCACGGTCCTAGGTTTAGCAGATACATCATAGAAATAAATCAAAAAATAATATTAAGGCAATTACTGCAAGTTTGGCAAGGTACGCTTGCCTGGGGTTTGAATTCCTCCAATTGCTCCGGTAACAGCAAAATCTTCAGGTACGTCTCTGGATGCTGAAATAAATATTATAATCACTCTCAGAAGATAAGAAATAGCTAGGATTGCCTACCCATAAGTCCAATTTGGACACAAGGACAAAATTGATAATTTCTGGTCAAAGCGGGATCCACATGTGGCCCACTTCACACCAAAAAATGTGTCAGAGACAAAGTTCTCCAAATTCGTCAAACTTAGTGTCTACGAGTTTAGAACGATGATATGAACCCAACGAATATCCAGAACAGAATTCCAATGAGCCGGTCACAATCGCCCGTCAAGTGGAGCCATGGGGCCCACGATACGAGCTTTCGTCAACGTTCTCATAATCGAACCAAACTTGGGTCACATGACCAGCGTAATGCTACGAATCCGATGGCATAAGTTTCGTTGCGAAATGACAAGCACACACGAAGTTACAGTAAGTTTCAGAACAGTCCCGATACGGGATAATTTCGACGGATACGCGTTGATACCGGTGTGCACGCACATCCAAATCAACTTCTACAAAATCCCACACGTCCGCATTGATGATATGCACCTTTCGATGCAATTCGCACACGACGAAGTCGTCTTATTTAGCGAGACACGTCCAGTTTCAGAAATTTTGGGTTTTAAAAACCAAGCTTTTTGGTCAACTTTATCCACGAATAAAACACACCTTACAACAAATTAAAATAAACTAATTACAGGGTTTAAAACTTGGTTATATTGTCTAATTTACTGTTCAAGTTAATTTTAGAATTATTAACTAGGTTGGACGTAAAACGGCCATGAACTTGTGAGTTCGGGACAGTTTTTGGTCTCCAAAATTGGGTTATTTTTTCTGTTTTTGCGTCACGGTTTGCGACCGACACAGGATACGATACCCCAATCTAAATGCACAGGGTTCGAAAGGGTCACACAGCGAACATGTCGCAACAGGCCGTTCGAGAATCGACACAGCGAGGAGAAAAAAAACTCACCGGAATAGGGGTCGGCCGCGGTGTGCTACGCGTGAACGGGGCGGCGCTGCGGTGCACGTCGGCGGCGGCGGTGCACGGCTACTGCGGTGGTCGTCGGTGGCTGCTGTGGCTGCTGCGGGGTGGATCGTCGACGGCGGCGTCATCGCCGGAGAGTTCGCCGTCTTCGTAGAGGTCGGCCGGAGTCGTCGGGGTGCCGGAGTCGAGTGGTGACGGTGGCTGCGATGGTGAAGGTGGTGGTGGTGGTCGGGTTTTATAGGGGGAAAGGTCGGCGGTTACGAGGAGATGTACCGGAGGGTCGGAGGCGACGGTTTCGGCTGGGAGGTGAACGGCCGCGGGAAAGTAACGGCCGGCGGCTGAAACGGTCGGTGAGGCGAGCGGGATTTGAATGGTTACTGTATTGATTAACTATTGGGTTGGGTTGGCGGGTTCGGGTCGGGTTTAGATCCGACCCATTAGGGTTGGGTTCTGTTAGGTTTGGTTCGGTTCAATCTGGTTCAATCTGGTTTATTTAAAAATGATGTTTGTAGCTAGTTAAAAATAGTTTTTGAGCCCAATAAATTTCACAAAAATTACACTATCAAATTATTTATTTTACACTCAAAAATATAATTTTTATAATATTTAATTTAATTCACCAAAATATTAATTCCTGAAGAATATTTATTTTTAAATAATTAAAAATCCCAAAATTTCATTTTTAATTTTTTTTAAAATTTGGGTGTTTACACATGGTGCATACTCAATCAATCCATCCCAAGTACAATGTCGTAGCTCAGAAGTAGCATTATAAGTAGACATGCACTCAGCTCCCGGCCTCCCAGAGTAACTCTCCGATCCCTACAAACCTTACTAACCAGGATAACTCCTCCCCGGTCATGATCTTGTAAGTCCTAAGTAAAGACCCAGCTAACAAATGATGCTTCAGAGCGAAAGAAATATATACAGAACTATAGGAAGCACCTGAAGAAAGCAATGCTAAAGCTGGAATAAAATCAAGGAGAACAGAACCTGCGATGACATCTTCGTTGGGCTCAGCCTCCTTGACCATCATAGCAAACGCTCGTCCTTGACGTGCACCTCCCTGATGTTGGTGCTGGACGTAATGCTGCTGCTGGGTCAGAAGCGGTGGTCCCCTCGACTGTACTGCAGGTGGCCTCGCTTGTGCTCTCTGAGCTGGAGATGCTCCCTTAGCTGCACGACGAGGGTTGGAAGGACAATCTCTCATCTGATGCTCCTCTGTGTTATAATACATACAAAATCCCAACCTCTTCCTGCAAAATTTCTAGATATGGTCGAGCTTCTTGCAGTAGTGGCAGGAATCGTGCTGTTAGTGTCTCTACTGCTGCTGTGGTGCCTGGTGAACCAGCGTCCTAGCTAGAGTCTGGTACTGCTGTGGCTGCTGAAAAGGCCTAGACTGGAGATAAAGACGCTTAGTAGGCATTGCGCTGCTACTAGCCCCCATAAAAGAATCACGGTCTCTCTTGGGCTTCATGCTCAACTCCCGCTCAACCTTGCGTGACTCCACAAGTATATTAGAATACGTCTCATAGAAAGAAGGAATGAGGATCTTCACTTTCTAGTTCAGACCCTTACGGAAGCGGATAGCCCAAAACTCTGGCTCCCTCACCAAGTACTCCGTAAATTGGCTTAATCTCCCAAACTCTGCAGCGTACTCCTCCACAGACATGCTCCCCTGAGTAAGGCTCTCAAACCGCCTCCCCAAGTCTAATCTGTCCATCCGAGCAAAGAACTTTTTCTTGAAGAGATCCTTAAATACCTCCTAAGACTGCCCCGCATCAGCAAGAAGTGGCCCATTCCTAAACCAAGTACGGACAAAGAGATCTTTAAATACCTCCCAAAGCCAGCTACGCATACTTAGAGCACTCTGGTACTCTGTATATACGGTTAAGCTGTAAGACATGAGGGGTCACTACTACAAATCAGTCAAGCCTATGTCCAATAACCCTAGTGTCTCAATCACAAGAACAACATTAATAATAACAAGATGTAAGATCAGCTAAAATATAATAGTAAAGCATCATAAACTATAATATACAGATAATCATGATGCTAGTAAACCCAGAATGAATACACTAATTAGGATCTGAGTCATACATGATCAACCCTAGGATATGTTAATCATGCTAATGCCCGTAGGCTAACTGATCAAACCAAAACACGAGCTAAATACGTGCTCGGTGGCTAAACGCCCACAAAATAGAATGTACATCATAGTGGGGAAGTAAGAAAACCCACGCAAGCGGTCTGGTGCTCCTGGTATACACCATCCTCAAGAAAGTACAGAAGATTCTCCGGTGCTGCTACTGGATCTGGCCTTGCAAAACCAGTAGGATCAGACCCCAAATAACAAGTACTACAAAGAAAGCCAATCTAGGAACTTAAACCAACAATATAAGCAATACAAATACTGAAAGTAAAGACTGAATGTAAAGGATCTCAGGATAATAAAGAAAATATTGTAAACCTGCAAAAATATATAGCCTGAACTGATAATCAATAGAGTAACAAGTGCAAAAAATAAAAGTGTGATCATGTAAAGCCTAGCCTAACCATCATCCATAAATTATGGTAAATCATATAAGTACGGCTTGATACTTTTAACTAACCAGAGTTATCACAATCCTAATTACTAACAATTATAATACAACGCGATGCTAGAGTTCCTTCTGATCGCATGTCCCTGCAGTCCGTCCGGGATATCCATACGCACAACCAGCACCGGATACTCCTTAAGATACTCCACAATATAAACTATAGGATACTCCTCAAGATAACTGTATAAATAACCAAAACTGCATGCAATATAGGAAAATCCATAGCCATGTACTAAGTGAATCTCTAGTTATAAACCCCTAGCAGTTTCTTGTATGAATCTGGGTGTGGCATTTCGCAGAATCCATCCTAGACATGATACAACAAAACAAGTTCTAATAGTAATATAAACAAATTTAATATACATTGCACAAATAGACTCATATAAGTCACGACAACAATCAAGCCACATGAAACCAAGTAAAGACAAGTAAAGCCAAGTAAAGCCAGGTAAAGCCAAGTGAAGCCATGTCAATCCAGGTGATGCCAGGTAAAGCTATGTGAAGACATGTTAATCCAGGTGAAGACATGTGAAGCCTTGTCCAACCAGATGAAATCAAGTAAAATCAAGTCAAGCCATGTCCGATGAAGCCATGTAAAGTCATGCCAAGTCAAGTCCAGTCAATCATGTCATCACGTGTAGCCGGGTAAAGCCAGGTGAAATCGAGTAAAGCCAAGTCAAGTCAAGTCAAGTCAAGTCATCTGAAGCCATGTAAGTTTATGTCCAAATTTGGTCAAGCCATCGCGTGTCCAAGCAAAAGCCAGAAGTATCAACATAAAATTACGAAAAAACCAAGAATTCCTAAAAAAAGAGCACGATCAGTATACCGTCGGTACAGTCCAGTACATCGTCAGTACACTGGTCCAGAGATAGAAAAAATATAGCAAGTTCTGGATTCCAACAAATTGGTATACCGTCGGTATGTCGTTTCCAGTAGACAAAAAGTTACTGGAAAATAAAGTTCCACGAATCGGTATACTGTCGGCACAGTCCAGTACACCATCGGTATGCCGGCCAAGAAAAATATCTAACAATGTCGGCAAGATCGATATACCATCGATATGCCGATAGGGTTCGCAGAAAAATATCTAGAAATCAAGTTGGTCAAAATCGATATGTCGTCGGTACATTGTAGTATACCGTCAGTATGCCGGTTTTCAAGAATAAACATGGTTAAGTCAAGTTTGATTTTCGGGACCCAAATTAAATCCCAAAATTTACCAGAAATAAGTCTAACAATAAGTCAAGTCTAGGATAAGTCTCATATCATAATATGGACTATATTTTACGGTCACAAACTCCGATACCGTTTCCATTACCGAGTTAACAAAAAAGGACGGGACAAGATTCTACCAAAAATCAAAATCGAGACGGTCACTAGGCTAGAAATCACGAGATGAACAATAATAGTAAAGTAAGTCTAAGCTAAAAAGCGATAACCAAAGTTCCAGAAAAGTAAATGACAGAAGGTAAAAGAAGTTCACGAAATCGGCAAGGTGTACTTGCCTAAAGCGAGCTCTCAGCCTAAATCTTCTAATCCACCACCACGAATGGGTTCAGAAACCACACTCCAGGTCTCATGACCAAGCTCCGAGGTCGAGAGAGAAATGAAGAAGAGAGGAGAGAGAGAAATAAATAAATAAATAAATAAATAAATAAAATATCTCAAGTAGTATTATAGAGAAATATCCCAAAAATATCTCGAAAAGTGAAACAAATATCTGTTAGACAGTATACCGCCGGTATACCGGTCAGGTAGTAAAGTTTTAATTTTTGAGAATTTTTGAGCTTCCTCGAGATCCAATAAAATATAATAACTAGCATAAAATACGAATATTGTGAGACGAGTCTCACATTAATTATAAGGCGTGTGTGTGTGTGTATATATATATATATATATATATAAAGTATATTTGATACTTAGTATATAACACTATTGAAATGTCCTAGAAATCTAGTATTAGCTAGTATACATTGGATATTAACTAGATTGACTAGTATTGGCCTAGAAACTTAGGTATAACCTAGCTTTGACTATAGTTGACTAGTTTGACTCTAAAAGTCAACATTTGACCTAATTTGACCTAGTTTGACTAGAGTGACCTAGTTTTGACCTAGAATTTCCCTTTTTTTACTTAATTAAAATTATTTTTCATCCCAATACACCAAATAACATATAAATTCATATATAGGTTTGTGTGACACCAGTTCGGACATCGTTCTACCTTATTTGCTCAGGACCACAAGCGAGTATATTTTCTGATAATTTTTATTATTTGATAATTACTATAATTCAAGTATTTAGAAATGTTACATCTGATTCCTGACACTATGGTACACGAATTTGTATTGACATTGGATCTTCAGTCATGAGATGTTACCTTGACTTCTCACAATGATATCGAATATTGCTCATCGTTTGGTATTAGATAATATTGGATAATATTAGTTAACATTGGATACATTGGCTAGTAACGTGTCATGGTTGGATCTACTATATCAGTCGGGTCGGTGAAAGTACTAGCTAGATATGTGATCAAGAACTATTGGCAAGTAGTGTAAATCATCGGCTAGTAGCTAATCATACACTTCATGTATGGTTGAGCTAGTTTTTTCTTAGTGTAAATCATTGAATCTCCCAAGATGATCACATATCTAGATAGTATTTTAAAACACTTAGTATAGTTGCAGTTCTTCATATTCAGTTCATAGATTACGTTTGCCTTGCTCCTGATGTTGTAGTTCCTTTCTCTTTCATTTCATATATGCACTAGCTACATCTTATTGCTTACATTGCCTGTCTCACTTTACCATTTACCATTACATCAGTTTATTGTTTCTCATCGGACATATCATTCTCTATTTACTATTTTATAGTCTTTGTCAATTAATTGGAACTGCTATTGGATTGTACTTCGGTCCAATCATGACTGAATATATTTTTCAGACGACGACTTAGAGGACTGGTGTCCGGCGTATTACGGACCGCAGGGGGGAGTGGCGACCATGGGCCCTGACTTTCAGGAGTGATTACCGGGAGGACTAGTCGTTGTCTTAGTTTTTGTACTGGATTTGTCTCCAGCTTCTTAGATACATTGAGATGTTGTTACTCCTAGACTTATGTAGTATTGTTAGACTTATTTAGTTGGATGCTGGTATTATAGACTATCTAGTATTATGATTTTGTGACTTCATTAGTTTATATCTTATCGTGCCAATTCCTCCTTATAGAATATTATGATTGAGTATCATTACACCATTATCATATTGTCCTCCTGTTGGAGTTGAGATACCATTGACAGGTTATTTATATTATTGTGTGAGATGGATTGATAGTTAGTTGACCTAGACAACGTTCTACCACCGATGTTGCGATGTAGGCTGTACATACCCACGTACTCGTGCCCCTTTACCGGGTGCGGATCTTGACACATTTTTGTGGTGGCCCATGCAGGTCAGGCTTCGCAACCAGTGCGATGCTGTGGTAGTACAACGGCATAGTTGTATTACTGCGAGCCTGCGATAAGATATAGGATATAGGATACTAGGATGAGAAAGAATACTCAATCACAACTAGGAAACTTCCAATCTATTAATTTACTATCGCTATTCATTCTGAATATTGTTTCTTTGAATATTGATGTCCTCATTTGATGATATCGTATCTTGTGCCTTATTGACTTCTTTTGTTTCGAACTATCTTCAGAATCTCGCCGAAGACTAGATCCCAGCGTTCTGGAGTAGCTTCTGTGAGGTAGGTTACTTCTCCACCTCCGATGCAGGCAGCAGCTGATATTGTTCTGCATTCTCCAGTTCAGAGGGTTGCCTCACCAGTTCAGGTGGGGGCCTCGACTGCTTTCGGGGGTCCTCCTCTACCAGTTTAGAGGGATGTACCAGTTGTTTCAGAGGAGCTTCCACCACCTCTAGTACCAGTAGATGGGAAGTGACGGGCAATAAATGAAGTGTCAGAAAAGTGACATAAAGATGATTGATGTGACAAGACATAAGTGTTAGAGAGAAAAGAAAAAAGCACATAAAGTCATGCAGAGACACAAAAGTCGTGTAGAGGCATACGCCCAAAAAGAAGAGTCACATGGCTCGTGGCGGCATAATCTTCTGGACGCATGAAGTCGATCCTTAATGAATTTTCATGCGTTCAAGGTACTATGCATCCGACTTTCGAAAGCATGCACAAAGCAGACATGTGTCCAACAAGATGGGCGCATGCTGGAGGGGGCACATGTTGCTGGGCAACATGGTACTCCATCGTCCTAGAACAGCAAGTTCGTCCATGGAAAAACTCCAAGAATTCGAAAAACTTGTTATGTCATAAAATCCTCATCTCAACTCCAAATCAAGTGGTTCAAAAGTCAAATTGCTCGAAATGAAGTGCTTCATCATATAGAACAATAAGTTTTTGAAAACAATAAGTTTTTGAAGATCAAAACACAAAAAACTCAAAAACACATACATTCATAAAAAAAAATTCAGATCTACACAATTACATCCACCAAATCTGAAAATACCAAGTTCTAAACATGCTTAAAATCACACAATAAACATAATAGACCAATAATATGAAAGATTTCTCCATTTCTCATGCAATGTGTACATGCCTATGGAGGGAGAGAAAACCCTAAGAGAGAGAAGGAAAAGAAAGAATGAAGAGGGAGATAGAAAGAAGTTGGGTTATATAGCTAGGGTTTGAGGTTCAGACCATGGGTTCAACTCATGACCAAACCAACCCAAACCATAAACCAAGAACCAAGACAAACCAAAGAATGGGTCTAGTCTCATGCAACCAAATAAATAGCGTACAATCGAAAAATAATACGTTCCAAAATATGTATACTTGGAACGGGAAGTGACAGAAATGATGAAAGAAAAACTTGTATTTATATAGACAAATTATAAACCTTAAATAAGAGTTTACAAAAAAATTTGTACAAATATAATTTCTTGGAAAGTATGTCGGATGAAGTTTGATCATCACTCGATCACTTTGTTTGTTGACGATCCGAACACAAGACTTGTTCTTCTTCTTCTTCTTCTTCTTCTTTGATGCAACAATATGTCTTCTTTGCTACGACAACATGTGGATTCCCTTTAGGTACTTTGGAACTGTGAGATTGAAGGATCTTCCTAAGAGAATTCTCCGAAGAGACTATCAGGATGTTCAAATCATCTTTTAATCTATGGACATTGATCTCAAAAGAGAAACGGATAGCTTGCGAACAAGCTGTTAGAGAAAAAGGATTGCTTATAGTGTTAAAGAAGCGGAGGATAAAACTCTCTTTATTCTCTCTCAAAGCCAATAATCCAACCTCCTATCCAACACACTATGGATTATTTGTAGAGTTCTAGGGGCATAATATCCCCTATAGCCGTCTAGTCGTTGAGGTTAAAAACCTGTAATGAAGCTTGAAGCCTTCACATTTTGAAATGTTTTAGTCTATTTTGAACATGCTTTAGCCCGTGTTGGACTTGGATGAGTCAATTTGTGTCCAAATGACCATTTTACCCTTCGTGGATTTGTATGATAGGGATGTCTGAGGATTGACTTTTTGAAGTGTAAACACCACCAAACTCACCAATTTCGCATTTTTTCATGAAAAAAAACACAAATGGCATATGCTCTCAGTTTGAGCTTCCGAGGAACTGCTACAGCCTGTCTTGTATCAGATTCACCAACGGCAAGATTAAGCCACTCCTTAACAACTCAACACAACAAAATGAACCAACGATCGTTCAAAATCTTCCCTGCAAAATATTACCAACTTCCCTGACAGTTTTATAGGTGGGATCCAGTTTTAACAACTTATGGTGAACATAATGTTTGTTCAAAAGGAGTTACAGGGAAAACTGATTACAGCTTGATAGCCTAACCATGATTGTTCAAAAGGTCACTTCTCTTGTTTCTGGAACGAAAGGGTTATTGTTATTATCATCAATGACGCTTCCTCCCGGTTGCCATCTCCCATGACTGTAAGATATGGTTCACAATTTCCTCTACACCAACTCCATGCTTCACCTGCATATGCAAAAGATAGGGAAGATTAAGAACAGTATTCTAAAATGTAACAGGTAATGTGGTATTTATTGTTTGAAGATGATATGGAGGGATGGCGAGGATACGTTTAATATAGATAGAAATTAAGGACTAACATATAGAAATAAATAGTTCGACTTGAATGGAGTGGATGATGCATTTCATGGGCTATGGATCTCCCTCTTTGGAAGTTTTCTAATGGACCTCTTGGTTAGGTACAACAAACTAAATTAAAAATACAGATTCCTTCAACTTTCTTAGGACATTCTGTATATAGTTATTTAAAATTCTTGTTCGCATTTTCTGTACCTGTATTTCTAGGTATTGATTGACATAAAATTGAAGGATTTAAAGGCATGCGCAAATAAGTACTGTTTGATTAACAAGTTAAATTTTTGTCAAGGGAGCACAACAAAAAGGATGCCAGAAAAGCATCACCAATGGTCACTTAGTGATCCTGCAGATCATCTATTTGGCGAGTATTGGAAAACAGGAGAGAAAATGCTCGTTAGAAATTCAACAAAAACCTGAGCAAAGACCAAAGGCCCCCCATCTCGCATACGAAGTGCATCACGTTCCATGACATTCAAATCAGCTCCAACAGCTGCTGCTAGGTCTGTCTTGTTTATTACCTACATTAGTAGTGCTTGAAAGAGTTAACTTTGAACAATATAGGGTGGTCATGAAACGCATGAGATACAATGAACCATCAAGAGAACAATAGCTTTAAACATACCAGGAGATCTGCTTGTGTAATACCCGGGCCACCTTTTCTTGGTATTTTATCACCAGCAGAAACATCAATGATGTATATAATATAATCTGCTAACTCTCTGCTAAAGTTAGCAGCTAAATTATCTGCATCAACAAGAACAATACCACCTTAGTGTTCAGTCTTTTCAGGAATGCAAAGTTGCAGTATTGTATGTCCCAACTTATTTATGTGTATTTTTTCTAGATTGAATTACGGATGAAACAGAATAAAAGGGAAGAGAATAAAGACTTTAATAGAGCAATTATGATGGCAGCATCCAAGAAAAATAAGTCATGCAATTGAGCTGATGTTGGATTTCTGGAGCTACCTAACCCAAGGAAAAAAGAAATGATTTGTTCAGTTCTTAGGTGACAACGGCAGAGCACCCAAGTACTCAAATACCAATTGGCAAATAGCAAAAACTTGCAGCAAGCAGGACATTGCAAGGTTAATTTTACTACATTGACAACATGTATACGGATCCCTAATGACAGTATAACTCCGATAAGGAATGACTTAAACTGACTATCAATATGCTTAAGAGCTAAGGAGGCATGATCTTTCTGGTAAGATCCATGCTTTCTTTCTTATAGTCCAGTAACCTACGGGGTGGCTTTCATCATTGTACATGCACACACTACTAACCCTTCTACCCCTCCTTTCCTCCTAAGCACCATTTGCAATTCTTCATATATTGTTCTTACTAAGCAGTGCCACATCAATGCAGCACAACCAGATTCGATGATGCCTGCGTCCAACATGAACAACCTTAAAGAATGAGGATATCACCAATCCTATTAGGCTCACCTTAAGGTATTATACAAGCAACAAGAGAATATCACATTTCATAGACACCTTATCACCCTAAGAAAACGATCCAGTTCCTCCTAAGATGTCACAAAAGTTAAACAATACAACCATTCCTCATTAGAATAGACATTCAAATCGAACATGTTAAAATGTAGTGAATTCAAGTATCAAAGATTCACATATTCTTATTCTCCTTGGTGCCACAAGATTGATATAAACGAAAGAACTAGAAAATACTATTTTCAAGAGGTGAGGGGGGACGAAGCCAGAGTGTCATGGCAATGTGACACGAACAAAATGCATGAACCAGATATCTGAAAGCATAGAATGCCTTTCTTCAAAGTACACAGGCCACTAATCTTGAATTTTCATCGTCTTGGATGTAAAGATAGAACCAACCTCAGCATGAACAATCAACGCAAAACAATGAGCTCCTTAAAACGCTCCCCAGAACAAACCCAAAAAGGACCCCCAAGCTTTAGAAGAATCAGAAATATATCACAGCTAAAAACCAAAAAACAAACCTGACTTGGAATTCATGTGCAAGGGAAGAAATGCCTCAACCAACGGCCCATACAAGATACCATTATGTACTCAACGCAGCCTCAAAATGACTAAATTGGCATCATCCCCGTCTTTATAAATGATGATATTTCTCCATCTCTCACCCACAAAAATGATCTGAAATCTAAGAGGTCAAACGACACTAACTGCAACTCATTCAGAAGAAATAAAAAAGAAACAGTATGTTGAAAGCTAATAACCTAAGGTAGAGATGACAAAAAGCACACTGCCACATGACATGTAGTCCCATAACTTCTCTCTATTTTTGTATTCAGAAACAAGAAACGCTATTATAGTTCCAAGCTCCTGTCCTGCTCACAATCTAAGTATCCATCTTTTCTTCCAAGTTCATGCCCTAAAAGTAGACCACTGGATCCAGAATAGTAAGTTCAGGGTGTGGGGGTGCCAGGTAGAAGGTAACCAACTAATCAGTACGTATGACAATGCTAAATGTATGGCATTGGCATTTAATTTATGCACATACATTAGTAAGTTATTCTTCGTTGTCGCAATTCAGAAAATTGAATCATACAATAAAGTTCAACTGATTCAGCTAGGAAGGAATCAAATGACAAATATCCAATCCAGTTTTATATATATATATATATATATATATATATATATATATATATAAAACAGGATTGGATATTCACTATTGCAATGCCAAGTCTTGCTTGTACTTCTAGTTTCTTATTATTCTAGATGCCAAACCCCAATAGAGTTGAACAGAAAACAATACAAACTTGCTCACAATCCACTGAAATCATCATCCCAATTGCAAGAGAGAAATACCTGACCAAACAATGTTGACACCAAGAAATTTCATATGAATTGCGCCAAAGATTTGATCCATTCTTCATAGCATTTTAATGACTATCAGCCTTCCAAAAGTTTTCCAGCTACATATGCCTAAATATCTACAAAACCATAAGATTGTTTACAGACCTGAAGCTAGCTAAGTATTGATAAGGCTCACTTTCACAAAAACAGACTGCTCTTTGTTTTGGTATTAAGCCAACTTCCTCACTTCATGCACAAATAGCTACTGCTCCTGCTATAGCTTTACATACAAAATGGCTCCTATAGCCTCAATTATTTGTAGTCAATTATCACTCTTGCGGATAGACCATGAGTGGCTAATTCACAATTCCCATTCAAACAAGAATATCAACACAAGGTTACAATGATAGCAATAGTGTTGTGCGAAAGAAGAAACCCAAAAATAGCTTCTTCCTAAGGAACAGGATATAGATGCCTGAACTACTGAATCATGCATTTCTTCAAGTAATTGTGTAAAAACCAATTATATGAATTATTGTTTCTAACTGATAGTTTCTGAGATACTGGGTTGGGTAGCAGCAATTACCTCCTCCAGATTCACAAAGTAGTAGGTCTGCTTTGTACAAGTTAGACAGCTCTTCAAGCGGGCCAAGATTTATACTTATATCTTCACGTATAGCAGCATGTGGGCAGCCTCCTGTTTCAACAGCACGAATTCTTTCTTCTGGAAGTGCTCCATTCTTCACTAAGAACTCCCCATCCTCTCTAGTGAATATATCATTTGTTACCTGGTCCAGAAATGAATACTTTAAGAAAAAAACCCAACATTATAGATGTACCAATGTACGTATGTATTTACTAAACACAGAGTGTAGGCCTTCACAAGCGAATAAACCAAAAAATAAAAAGCATCTGGGTATGTAAAATAGAGCTTATATAACTTTTCTTTGAATGCCAATATAAATTTCGCAACGATGACACAGTAATGTGAATTCCATGGTGAGCCAAACATTTGGTCATTGCAGGATTTGTACGGAATAAATCAGCACATACAAAATTTCTGCAACATCAAAGCTAGAGGATATGCACAAACATCAGAAACATAAGAAAACTATTGTGGCTAAATAGACTTCTAACTTATTTGACCAAGCTTCCAAAAATGTTCATCTGCAGAAAGTTGATTATTTCAATAAGATCTTGTCATTGTCTAGTAAAAACATCAAATAGAATAAAATGAAAGGTAACAGATAAAATAGAAGGAAATAAGTACTTTTTTTTATTCAAAAGAGGATACATACTGCAGCCAGACTGTACTTGTCACGTAGGAATTGGCAAAGAGCCAGCATTAGTGCTGTTTTCCTGAATGAAACAAACAAAAAAGGTAAATTTACGTGCATCATATCCTCAATACAGACAAGACTCATTTTTAGAAGGTAGATTATATTGATAGAATTGTATGTTTGCTGATATAGTTAACGGAATCTGAACCAAGATTAAAATGTGAAATATAGAATTGAGTCTGCGGTAAAACATATAGCATTAACAAATAGTTCCAAGAAATCAGAAACTTCATTGTTGGCATGTGAGATGGTATGAAATGCATGCAGTACGAGACAAGCTGTAGCAAATTTCTCCAAAATCTTCAGATCATTAAGCATAATCAATCTTGAGAAGTATTCAGAACTAGGAACATAGAAGAAAATGGAAGGCTGAAAAAGAAGAGCCTTGCACAAAGTTATAGATGTCCAACAAAATTATTTGTGGTCTCCTCTACATCATGGAGAAGCAACCCCTATGGAGATTCTAGTTCAACTTAAACTGTGGCCTAGCAGTTGACATAATAACCCGAGAAAGTAAGGTGTGCGATCTAAAGATCATATTATGTGCCGATTAATAAACAGAGTTGACTAATCAGCTGGATGACCACCTAAACAAAATTTTCAGGTAGCCACACAATGCTATTGTCAGCCATCTGAACTGCTTATCACTACCCATCAGTGAATTGGTCAAATTCATAGCATTTGGTAAATATTAATTTGGGTATTGGAAAATCAGTAGAGAATTCCCGTCTATGTTGCGAGTGCTCCTTTCAGAAGACGTATCCGAATCCACATCTGACATGTATCCAACACGGTGTTTCATCGACAAATATGTCGGATAAGGTATGTCCATGTCTAGGCTCCAAATGACCCAAAACAATGTGAAACTTGAAAGTAACATTTCTCTGCAACAGATCCTATCTAGATTTTTTGGGAGACTAGATACCATACAAAACATGCATAAATATAGATACTAGTAAATAGCATAAAAAATATGTATATAGAAATTTCCTTCTGCTTATGTGTTATCATTATGCTGCAACAACTTCAGAACAAGAAGGCCTGTGTCGTAGGCTTACCATGGAATATTGTCTACACAAATTCCATTTATATCAAACTGAGTTTAGCATTATATGAAACAGGATGAAGACACTGCAACAAGGAAAGTAGCAACGGAGGACCTGGTTCAGTGTTACCATTTATATGCAACAAACAAGTACATGCAACAAATGGATTGTATGTTGTTATTGCAGGTACAGAAAATCGTACTAAAGATGTACAAATTACAAAGTACAACTTGAACAGTTACAAGAACTTAGAACAAGAAAGTCTGCGACTACAAGTTGCTGAAAAAATGAAAGCCTAAAGAACTTTGGAACTATGTTGCTACAACAAGAAAACAAGAAAAGTAACTAAAGAAGGTGGCTAACTGGGGTGATAAAGATCACCAATACTCAAAGCAAGATTTGACCATTTTGAATTGACCTGCTCCCATGAACCAGCAAGTTCAACGATTTGAACAACTGGAACGCTCTTTTGTCAGCCTCGGATTGAACTTCTCACGGACAGAACTTTGGCCGAACAAAACATCGTGGCTTCAGAATGTTGTTGCAAACTCCTCTCGTAGCATATATTCTCAAATATTTCTCCAAAAGCAAAAGATTAGAGAATATATAAGGAAGTCGAGCCCCCTAACAGCCACTACTGTCCATAATGGACAGTTAATCCGAAAAATTACTCCCTATTAAGTGGACAGTTACAGCAGTAAACCCACTAAGTGAATAGTTACAAAAACTAAAACACCCACACTGAACAGCCACGCGAAAGCACATCACTAGTCCAACGGGAGCAGACTCCCCGCTAGAACCAAGTTCCAGCGAGAGCGCGTTCCAGCGAGAGCACTGGTCGCACTAGAACGCTGCTTGCGGCTGAACGGCTTGTTGAACAACGCGTTGGACGAAGCAATGACTTGCAAAAGTGCCATCTTGCGTCCGATGCACACGCTCGTTGGGTAATTACGGAGACTGAAACGCTCATGTTGAAGCACACTGAACAGCCATACGGAAGTCGGAAGCACAACACCAGTACAACGGAAGCAGACTCCATGTTGGAACCAAGGACCAGCTGGAACAAATGCCATGCAGGAACCAAGGTTCAGAGGGAATAGACTCCACGATGGAACCAAGGTCTAGCGTGAGCTGCCTCCACGCTGGAACCAAGGTTCAGCAGGAGCAGCCCCATGAGGAACCATGGTCCAGCAAGAGCACTGGCTGCGATAGAACGTTGCTCGTCGCTAAATAGCATGTTGGACGGCACAATGACGCGCAAAAGTACCATCTCGCATCTGATGCGTACGTGTGAAGTGCAAAGTGCGTCATCAAAACGCCACTTTGCGCCCACGCCCTAGCCCCTTGTAGGGTTGGAATAATGGAATAGTCTCATTGATGGAAAATACTACATATATATAGGAGAGGCTAACCCCTCTCTATTATTCTACCCAATGTGAGACTAAAGCTCACTACCTAATATAACGCTTAACACCCTCTATCAAGCTGGAGCATATATATCAATCATGTCCAGCTTGTTACGTAAAAATTGTACCAGATGACCCAAAAGAGATTTCGTGAAGATATCGGCTATCTGATCACCGGTCATCACGTGATGGAACTTTATCATTCCCTTTTTATACTCATCATGGACGAAATGGACATCAATTTCAATGTGTTTCGTCATTTCATGAAATATAGGATTTGTAGCAATATGCATAGCAGATTTGTTATCACACCACATATCTGCTGCTTTAGATCTTGCTTCTTCTCCCAGCTCTTGTAGAAGATGTTGCAGATATAATACCTCTGTCGTGCCATGAGCAATGGTTCGATATTCTGCTTTTACTTGATCGTGCGATCACACTCTGCTTCGTATTCTTCCATGATACCAAGTTTCCGCCAATAAATACCGAATAACTAAACGTAGATCGTCTATCTGTCAGGCTTGCACCCCAGTCAGCATCGGTAAAGCACTCAACATTTGTATGTCCCTGATTTTCCATGTGAATTTTTTTTCCAGTATTCTAAACTAAATAGCGCAGAATTCTGAGAACTGCATGCTAATGTGGAACTCGTGGAGAAGACATAAATCTACTCGCGACACTGACGGCAAAGAAAATATATGGGTGAGTCATAACCGCCAAGTAGTTGAGTTTTCCAACTATACGACGATATTGATCCGGATTCGTCATTAGTATCACGTCGTCGGGAAGTAACTTTTCTCCTGGGTCCATCGACGACTTTGCTCCCTTGGCTTGCATCATTCCTGCATTATGTAGTATGTCTAGCACATACTTCCTCTGCGACATGATAATGTGCTTCTTTCCCCGTATGACTTCAACACCAAAGAAGTAGTTTAATGATCTCATATCCTTGGTCTGAAATTGTTCTCCTATAAACTTCTTTAGTCCTGTAATGTCCTGACTGTCGTCTCCTGTGATTACAATGTCATCAATATAAACACCAAACAATATCCTTCCCGCCGATGTATGTCTGTAAAATACTGAATGACCCTTCTTTAATTGACACATGCCAAACTGAGTGACCACATCTGTAAACTGACCAAACCATGCACGAGGCGATTGTTTGAGACAATAGGTCTTCCTCATATGACACACTTTACCCTCCCTTGCAACGAACCCGGGAGGTTGCACCACATATACCTCTTCATCAAGGTCCCCGTGGAGGAAGGCATTCTTAATATCCAGCTGGAGTAGTGGCCAGTCATAGCGAACAGCTAAGGCCAAGAGTACGCGCACAGAGGTCATCTTGGCAACTGGAGAGAATGTCTCAGAATAATCATCACCATAAGTCTGGAAATATCTTTTAGCCACCAGACGTGCCTTTAGTCGATCAAGAGTGCCATCTTGTTTCACTTTGATCGTGAACACCCATTTGCAACCGACAGCTTATTTACCAGGCAGCAAATTTACCAAGTCCCAAGTATGGTTCTCCCGAAGTACTTTCATCTCCTCTTTCATAGCAGCACGTCAACCGGGATATTTGAGACCCTTCTCGGCAGAATTGGGAATCTGAATCCCATTAATAGTAGCTATTAATGACTGAGTGTGGCTCACAAGTCCTTTGTAGTTTTCAACATACAAGGGATGATCTCGACAGGCACGACGAGGTCGAGCTGGTGGAACATGCGGAGACAAAGCAGTCGAGCCAGAGAAGGAGGATGACTATGACCATGGGCATTATCTGCGACGATCGGTCGGACGACAGTGGCGCTGACTGAATCAGTGTCTGCGGACTGTCGGACTGGCTCGATAGGGGAGGACAGCCTAACAAGGGGCTGTTGTGCTTGAATCGGGAACAACAAGAAGTCATCTTTTGGGTAAACTTGGGACACTGGTCCTGGAGTTTATGGAAGTGGAGGAAACTCGGTTTCAACAAAAGTAACAAAGGTAAGTTGAATTTCTTGCCAACCACTCTCCCTATTAGTCTATCCAATGTGGAATAAACTCAACTTAACACATAACTCAACACCCTCCCTCAAGTTGGAACATAGATGTCAATCATGTCCAGCTTGTTACAGAGAAATTGAACCCGAAGACCTAGAAGAGATTTTGTAAATATATCAGCTATCTGATCGCCGGTCCTCACATGGTAAAACTTTATCATCACTTTCTGATACTCATCACGGACAAAGTGAATGTCGATTTCAATGTGCTTTGTCCTTTCATGAAATACAGGATTAGTAGCAATATGAATAGCAGACTGGTTATAACACCACATAGTTGCTGCTTTATATCCTGCTTCTTCCAGTTCCTATAGAAGATGCTGCAGATATAGCACCTCTGATGTGTCATGAACAATTGCTCGATATTTCGCTTCCGAGCTTGATCATGCCATCACACTCTGCTTCTTGCTCTTCCATGATACCAAGTTTCCGCTAATGAAGACCGAGTAGCCAGATGTAGACCGTCTATCCGTAAAACTGGCATCCCAGTCAGCATCAGTAAAGTACTCAAAATAAGTATGTCCCTTATTCTCCATCCGAATTCCTTTTTCCATATTCTGAACTAGATAGCGCAGAATTCTGAGAAGTGCCTCCCAATGTGGAACTCGTGGTGAAGACATGAATCTACTTGCAACACTGATGGCAAAAAAAATGTCTTGACGAGTCATAACGGCCAAGTAGTTGAGTTTCCCAACTATCCGACGATATTGATCGGATCGGTCATCAGTGTCCCCTCGTCGAAAAGTAACTTTATCCCTGGGTCCATGGGCGAGGTTGCTCCTGTAGCTTGCATCATTCCTGCATCATTTAGGATGTCAAGTACATATTTTCTCTGAGACATTACAATGTCCCGCATATCCCGTGTGACTTCTACGCCCAAAAAATAGCTCAACGATCCCAAATCCTTGGTTTGAAATTGTTCTCCTATAAACTTTTTTAGTTCTGCAATGCCTTGACTGTCGTCTCATGTGATCAAAATATCGTCCACATAGACACCAAGTAGTATCCTTCCAGCTAATGTCTGACGGTAAAATATTGAATGATCATTCTTTGATTGGCACATGCCAAACTGAGTAACCATATTTGTGAAATGACCAAACCATGCACGAAGGGATTGTTTGAGACCATAAAGGGCCTTCCGCATATGACACACTTTACCCTCCCTTGCAATAAACCCAGGAGGTTGCACCACATATACTTCTTCGTCAAGATCTCCATGAAGAAATGCATTCTTGATATCCAGCTGTAGCAACGGCCAGTCATAGCGAACAACTAAGACCAAAAGGATGCGCACAGAGGTCATTCGAGCAACTGGGAAGAATGTCTCAAAATAATCTTCATCATAGGTCTGAGAATAACATTTTGCCACCAGACGAGCCTTCAGGCGATCAAGAGTGACATCTGATTTTACTTTAATATTGAACACCCATTTGTAACTCACTACCTTCTTATCATGAGGTAAATCAACCAAGTCCCATATATGGTTCTCCCAAAGTGCATTCATTTTCTCTTACATAGCAACACGTCAACCGGGATGTTTAAGACCCTCATTTGCAGAATTTGGAATCTGAATCCCATCAATAGTCGCCACCAATGATTGTGTGGCTCGCAAGCTCTTTGTAATTGTGAACGTACAATGGATGATCACGACATGTACGACGAGGTCGAGCTGGCGGATCAGGCGGAAGCAAATCAATGGAGCTAGAGAAGGATGAAGGCGTTGTGTCCAGAGCAAGGTTCAAAGTATCGGTATCAGAATCGGTATCGGACCATTCCTATGAGTATCGGGATCGGCGGTATCGGTAGTATCGGCGGTTTCGGATCGGAGTATCGGATTTTTTGGTATCGGAAAGCAAACAACTAATAGTAAATTATTAACATTTTAGAGAATATATTTTATACATTTATGCATAATTTAAAGTATTTTCAGTATTGTTTCTTAGTATTTTTGATATTGAATGAAATAATAGTCATCCTTGTCGATTGATCTCTTTTATATGTTTTTACAACCTTACTATCCTTTTACATCCTTTCTAATTGGTCTTTTTAATTCAAATTTTTTTGCCGAATTGACTGGAAAAGGGACCTCTAATGTCGGTATCGGTCGGTATCGGGTATCGGTCGGTATCGGATCGGGACATGCCAAACTGTATCGGTATCGGCCGTATCGGATCGGTATCGGCCGATACTTTAAACTATGGTCCAGAGACACTATCGACGAAACTCGTTCCGGTGATGCTGGTACCAACGGAGCCGGTGTGTGCGGACCATCGGACCGGGAGACTGGCTCGGTAGGGAGGTTGTGTTTGAACAGGAAACAATAAGAAATTCTCTTCTGGGTAAACTTGTGGAGCCGGATCAGTAGTTTGTGGAAGTGGAGGAAACTTAGTTTCAACAAAGGTAACATTCCGAGAGAAAATATCGCTTCAAGACTGGAGAAAAATACTGATACCCTTTCTGATCCTTAGGATACCCAAGAAAAATACATTGGATAGTCTTTGGATCTAGTTTAGAAAGAGTTGGTCAGATATCCCTAACATAACCCAAGCAACCAAAGATTCGGAGAGAGAAAACGGCCCTCGTTTGGGATATAACTGAGAGTAGGGAGTATGATCATTGAGAACAGACGACGACATGCGATTAATTAGATAGCAAGACGTGAGAATGACATCCGACCAAAATCTTTTTGGAGTACGTGCTTCGAACATAAGAGCACGCGTTGTTTCTAAGAGGTGACGATTCTTGCGTTCAGCCACACCATTATGTTGTGGTGTGTAAGGACATGAAGTTTGGTGGATGATGTCATTCCGAGACAGATGTGAAACAAACTCACGAGACCTACTCACGACCATTGTCACGGCGAACGCATTTAATCGAAACACCAAATTATGTTTTGATTTCCGCATAAAAATTGCACCAAATGTTAAATAATTAGGAACGATTTTTCATAAAATAAACAAAAGTGACACACGAGTAGTCATTAGCAAAGGTAATAAAGCACTTGAATCCCATCACAGATTCAACTGGACAAGGTCCCCATATATCGGAATGCACCAAATCGAAAGGAGCGGAAGCAACTTTATTTTGACTGGCCGAATAGGAAACCCGGTGATACTTAGCCAAACTACAGGACTCACAATGAAAAGAACATTAAGCATCTAAAGATGGATACATTTTCTGGAGTTCTTGGACAGAAGGATGTCCTAACCGGCAGTGTAACTCAAAAGGATCAAGTTTTACACAAGCACAGACAACAGAGGAAGGTTCGTCAAACAGGTACAAGCCTCCAGCCACATGTCCCTTACCGATAGTCTTTCCAGTCTTTAGGTCCTGAAAAACACAACCATCAGGAAAGAATGTTACCGAGCAATGCATATCACGAGTAATCCTACTAATTGAGAGTAAGCTGAATGGGTTTCAGGTGTATGTTAAACAGAATGTAGTGACAGTCCCGAAGAAAGACGGACAAATCATTTTCCACGGACTGTCAGCGAACCACCGTTGACACATGTAATATTAGACATACGACCAACCGGTATATAATTTCGTATCATACCTGCGTCACATGTCAATTGAACAGACGCACCAGAATCAAGGACCCACTGCTTCGACTGTACCACACATGCCGCTGAGTACCCTGCGGTGGACCCAGAAGTATAAGCTTCACCTTGACGTTGAGCTTGAAACTCAACAAAGTCTGCATATGCTTCATCAGTCATTTGTACAGATCGGCCGCCAAGATCATGAATATCTAAGGTGACATTGGCGGCAGGAGTTTTAGTACAATGCCACTGGAAATGACCCTGTAGACCACAGTTAAAGCAGGTGCGTAGTCGACCTCCATCGCGACCGTCAATGCCTCGTCCACCATTACGGCTAACATTTCGGCCACCACGTCGTCCACCACGAAATCCAGTACGAGCGGCTCCCAGCGTAGATCGATCAGCGGAAGCATCACTTGGAGAGGTCTCGACGACCTTTGCTTCTCGTAGGACACGAAAATGAGCTTCCATTAGAGATGGAACCTCAGCTCCAGCAATGATCTGAGAGCGAGCTGATTCTACATCAAGACGGAGAGAGGCAAGATATGCCATGACATGAAGCTTCTCCCGTTGAGCCCTTGCTTCATTGGTATCCGTCGTCAGAGGTAATACACGGTCAACTTCATCGACCATAGCCTTAAAGGCCCGGAAGTGATCCTTAGGAGACTTGTCGCCATGTTCCGCCCGATAGACGCCGACGACCGAGTCGTAGATACGAGACAAGTCGCATTTTCCATCAAACGCCGACGATAGGACCTCCCATAACTCTTTTACAGTGTTCGTGTTCTGAACCATGTCCTCTACCGATGGTTCCATTGAGTTCATCAACTCTGTAAACAGTCGACTATCATCTGTCTCCCACTGCTCAAATATGGAATCAGTCGTCTCTGGAGGGTTGTCAGTCAGATGCTTGGACAATCGCATTCCCCAAAGTGTTTTCTCAACCTTCTTCCGCCATTTTAAGTAGCCATTTGGTCCGTCCAACCGCCGATCGACGAGTCGAATCGAAGAAATCGTCATGCCAGTGCCCGTTGGTCCCGCCAATGCGTTCCCGATACTGGTAGTAGTAGCACTGCTAGTTGCATCAGTGTTAATCATCCTGCACTTGATTCGACTGTCGTTGGATCTTCTCAATCCCAATATTCACATCAACTTTACCGATGCGCTATCAACGTGGCCAGAATCGACACGCGCATGGAAAGTAGCGATCGTATGGGGATCACACAAGCCAGGTCACAAAGGTAACCCAGATCACTCTCTGTGTAGATCTTGATGTGGATGTCGGGGTAGAACGGAAATAAAGATCCACGTAAACAAGCAACTTGTCTACTCATTGTTAACTCCTGGAGCCGTAATCTAGGAACAGAGGTTGTGCAAATAAATCATTGTCTATCATCTGGCTTCGATATATGCTCCTGAAGTCGTAATCTAGGAACAGAGGTTGTGCAAACAAATTATTGTCTACCCTTTGGCTTCGTACGACCCTTTTTTGGAAATTAGGGTTCAGACAGGGAGGGACGGCGGCTGAGGGTTAGGGTTTAGGGGTTTTGGGGTGCATAGTAGGGTCGGAGGAAGCGAAGGGGGGGCTGGGGGTGGGGGAGCTAGTGGTCTGCTCGAGTAGGGGGGAACAACGAGCAGGAGGGGGCGGCAGGGAGGCAAGGGGCGCCAGGGAAGCGGGCGGGGGCGAGTGGCAGGAGGCGGGGGGGCTGAAAGGGGGTTGGCGACTAGGGTTTGGGTAGATTTTTTCACCATCATCATTTATGGAGACCGATAGGGGAGGGGGTTGAGAGAAGCAGCAGGAGGAGTGGGGCCTGGCGGCGAGGGGGGCCTGGCGGAGCGGGGGGAGACCTGGCGGTACAGGGGGGCTAGCGGAGCAGGGGGCCAGCAGCGATGGAGGGTACCAACGAGGTCGGCAGCGGCGGGTGGGGATGGGGGAGGTGGGGGCAGTAGCGACGGACTGGGGTTTCGGCGACGGCGGACGGGGGCAGCGGCGACGTCAGCGAGGTGGCGGATAGGGGGGGAGGGGCGGCAGCAAAGGTTAGGGTTAGGGTTTCTCTCTCTTTTTTTCGAGAGAGAAAGGGATGGATGGGTTATGGCTCTAATACCATGTAGGATTGGAATAATGGAATAGTCTCATTGATGAAAAAAGACTACATATATATAAGAGAGGCTGACCCCTCTCTCTATTATTATACCCGATGTGGGACTAAAGCTCACTACCTAATATAACGCTTAACACCCATAAAGAAAATTCCAAAGAAACAGGTAACAAAATAATTGTTTCTTGGAGGATTTGAACTTTGTCATGTAGTAAAACATCCTACCATGCCAACCACATAGGCTACCACTACCCATGTGTACAAGTCAATAAAAGAACCCTAGGCGGCCGAATTGAAAAAAAAAATTTAATTTTTCTTCGTGTAATCTTCATAAGTAGTATTTGTGTATGTATATTATTTACACACAAGCCTATGTCCTTGTGGCTAGTGGAGATGGGTTTAACTCTTGTTGAGGAGGAAGGGGGTCTTTAGTTCGAATCTAGCCATGCTTCTTTCCATTCTTTTTTTTTTAATTTTAGTTGCGGGTTTGGGTGCAGGTTTGGGTGTGGATCCGACCCATCCCGGCATATAAGCAGTCGTAGCTCTGCTCAAACCCTAAAAAAGAAAAAAGAATGCCGCCTCTCCTCTCTTCTCCCCTTCTCTTCGGCCATATAAGAAGCAACAACAACAACAACAGCAGCAGAAACAACAATAGTAGCAACAACAACAACAGCAGCAGCAGAAACAGCAATAGCAGCAGCAACAACAATAGTAAGTTAAAATTAGTTTTTTTTTATTTTTTTTTGATTTGTTTTTTTTAATTTTTGAAATTTCAAATATGATTTTTTAATTATTTTTGAAAATCTTCAGAAAAAAAATTGGTCGAACAGTCTGATTTGGGCCGCCTAGGCCGATTCACCTAGGGCCGCCGCCTAGGGGGGTTCTGGTACAGCCGGCGGCCGCCTAGGCCAAAATTTAGAACCTTGACTTGAATCTTCCCATATGGGTTAGACAACAGTACGATATAGAATGGACTACGCCTTGAATTCAGTACCATAACTACTATCCTCCCTACTTACACAATGACAAACTGTACCTCCAGTCGCAAATTAAAAGTCTTGTGCTGATATGATATTTGTGTATGTATCTTGAGTATCTACAAATTTATCCTCGAGAGACGGCTTGCATCTTTGTTCATACACTTAGGCGAATTCATAGAGAGTTTAAATTTTTCAACATGAGGTCTTTCGTTTCTTTGCGGTGCTACGCCACTATGACATGCCCGAAGCCGAGGTCCATCCTCTTGGTGGTGTCATTCTACACTAGCATGAGATCCTAACCTCTTTGTAGGGTTGTACTATGACTGTTTTTCAGCATGAGGCTACATGCCTCTATGAGGTGCAATGCCGCTATGATATGGCCCGAAGCCGAGGTCCCAGCTCATGTAGTGTCATGTCACTGTAGCATGGGATACTAGCCTCTTTGTAGTGATGAGCTACCCGTGCTTCCTGTAAAGCACGTCGAGCATTTCAAAATGCTCAAGAACTCAATAAGGCATAAAGTCATACTCTCACAGAACTTGTTATTCATATAAAGCAAGCAGTAGACCACAGAGGTTCCGGATTACAATTCGTTTCCAAGGACTAACCTTTCTACCTGATGTTTTTTCAATCAATTTTCCTTAAACCAAAAGCAATATGCCTAGTAGATTTTTCTTTGAACTGATAGCATAATGTAAAATTACAAAAACATAACATCAAAATTCTTTCAAGACAATTTTCATTGATATGTTCTTGACCAACTGGCGCTTGAGGACTTTGGCGAACGAATCCGCCAGATTCTCTTAGCTCCAAACATCAATCACTGTAATGATGTCATCTTTGATGCCCTCATTCAGTGTTGTATGACGAAAGTCTCACAGTCATCTCTTTACTATTGAAGAGATCATTGGATGCCACTACTGTAGTCGCTTGGTTGTCGTAGTATATCAGTATAGCCAGAATTTGTGCCCCAACCAAAGGAAGATCATACATGAGCTCCCGAAGTTATTCTGCTGCATCTGCTGCTATCGCCAGAGCATAGAACTCGGACTTCATAGATGAGTTAAAGAACAAAGTACTTCTTTGACCTCCACGATATAGCAGCTCCTATGGAGAAGATATATCCTCATGTGGACCTTTTGTTCTTTGATCTTCTCGTTGTAGTGCAATACAAACTTCTGAGTCATCTTGAGAATCTTATAACTCTTTTCACAGTTTTCTAGTATTCCACACCTGAATTTCTCGTGAACCGACTCAGCATACATACGACAAAAGCAATGTCAGGTTTAATGGCACTCATAGCATATATTAAGCTTCCAAGGACGTTTGAGTACTCCAACTGCCTGACACTTTTTTTTCTACATTTGGCTTCAGCTTCTTGTCACACCTATAAAGAGTATCAATCCCAGGGAGATTATGATATCCATAATGTAAGCATCTTCTCTACGTAATAATCTTGTGAAAAACAAGCTCAACTTTCGTCCGGATGATCTTTATCACAAGAATAACATCAACATTTTCCATATCCTTCATATTGAACTTGGATGAAAAAAACTTCTTCGTCTCTGTGACGGTATATAGATCCGTACCCAGAATAAACAAAGTCCACATAGAGACACAATAACCTCTTCCATCAACGAACTTGGTGTATACACACTTATCTGTCTCGCTGATCTTGTAACCATTTGATCTAATAATTTTATCAAACTTCTCTGCCACATCTTGGGAGCCTGCTTTAGACCGTACAGATATTTCACCAACTTGCAAACTTTGTCTCTAAGCCCCTTGATGATAAATCCTTATGGTTGCTTCATATAGATCTCTCTGATCAGCTCTCTATTCAGAAATGATGTTTTGACATCCATTTGATGAATCACTACCTTGTGAATTGCACCCAAAGCAATATGTACCCTGACAATTGTGATCCACGCAACATGAGCATAGGTATCAAAATAGTCGATCCCTTGTTTTGAGAAAACTCTTTAGCCACCGGTCTAATCTTGAACTTATCAACCGTTCCGTCGGCTTTCATCTTCTTCTTGAAAATTCATTTGCATCTAATATGTTTTGTCATTCAGGTAGATTGACCAAGACCCAAGTGTTATTGGATATTATAGAATTAATCTCGTCGTTGATCGTCTCCTTCCAGAAAACAGCGTCTATTGTCTTTATTGCCTCACATAGGTAAGCGGATATGCTTCCATATGATATGTGACGAAGTCTTCCCCAGAATCTTTCGGCCTCCTCACTCACTTTGATGGTAGCTCGGCGTATACTCGTTCAAATATTGCACCTTCAATTGCAAGTTCTTCTTGGACTACAGTTTCTTTGGAAGTGCTAGCTTCCTCGGTATTTATAGTGTTCTCCAGTAAGTCCAGAAGAACAATGTTCTTGTGCATGGAAAACTTATCCTCCATGAATTCAGCGTCACGAGATTCAATGATATAATTTGATTCATGATCAAGGAACCTACGAGCATCACTCTTCTCGGCATAACCCAGAAATATAGTCTTTGTAGTTCTCGTTTCCAGCTTCTGAATCTTGATGTCGGGAAGCTTCAATAAGCCAGACACTTACACACTCGAATGACATTCAAGTTTGGTCTAACTTTGAACTAGAGTTCATAAGGAGTGATGTTTAATTGTGAAAACGACGGTATTGAGAATAAAAGTGGTCGTCAGCACAGCTTCTCTCCGAAGCAGTTCGAAAGACTTGTTAACAACATAGAGTTCATCATCTTCATCAAAGTATGGTTCTTCCTTTCTGCTACTCCATTAGATTGGAGGAAAATTTGGAACTGTCGTTTTATTAACAATTCTATGTTCTTTGCAAAATGATGAGAATTCAAGAGAACGATAATCTCCGCCCCAATCGCTTCCGATTCTCTTGAGTTGCTCTACAGTTTGACGTTCAGCTTCAGCCTTAAAGTCTTTGAACTTCTCGAACGTTGCATATTTCGATTTTAGAAGATAAACGAAAGCGTATTTTGGGAAGTCAACGATGAAAATAATGAAATAATTCATTCCGGAAGTGCTTGAAGTCACAGATATCTGAGTGCACCAACTCTAGAAGTTTTGTACTTTGGTTCACCCGCCTGAATGACTTTCTTATAATTTTAGTTTGCGCACAAACTTCACATTTATCTACTTTCTTAACCCCACATTTGGAGATAAGCCTATATTAGACATCTTGTTTATTCTTTTACAATGAACTTGTCATATTCTACTGTGACATAACTCAAGAGAGTAATTAAAAACAGAAACTTCATTAATGCAATCTAAAGGAGTTACAACTTAAAGGTCAAACATCCCTTCGGTAAAAAAAGCTTTTCCTAAGTATACTTCTTTATAGGACATCATCATCTAGCCTACATTGATATTCATCCTCAATGTAACCCTGTTCCCAAAAAAAATCCAAAATTTTGAAATTTTTATTTTCGATCTCAATATATATTTTTCCTATATTTTTCCTTAATATAAATTAGCCTTAAAACGATTATTAAGGGCAATTTGGTAATTAACCAAAACTAAGCTAGATATTTTCAAATGACCATGTGAGGAATTAATGACTTCTAGAAGGGTCCTCCTAACCACCGTAACAACTTTCTAACAACTTCCAAAACAACCTCCACTAATTAGGGATAAAAACACATGTTTTAATTAGGTTTTGTAATAAATAGATTTATTTTGCAACAAAAACAATTATCTGCCCAATTGTTCCCCTCAAACTCTATATAAACCATAATTTATACTGAATGGACTCATTTTCCATCCCTCTTGGACGAGAGCGGAGCTCTGCCAATCCTCTCTCCGCTCTCTTTCTTCTTCGCCTCTTACTCCATTTCTTGATTCTGTTTAAGAAACTCTAACCGCCTCTCCCACCGAGCTCGGCCATGGCAGCACCGCACAAAGACGAACCGGGGTGATCTCCTCCACGCAAGCTCCGTCGCGTCATCAGCAACGACAGCAATCTTGACGACCTTCAACGGAGCCATGGCGGGTTGAGTCGAAGCACGCCACCACGAGGATCTCTTTCTCCACGACAGTTCGTCCCCCTCCGTTGATCCTCCACCGAGGGAAGGATGACGCGTTGATTGCCTCTAGTTCCTCGACGAGACCTCGGTCATAGATTCCGCGAGTTCGAACAGTCGCCGAGGAATCCACTATAAGCTCCTCATTTTCTTTCGAAGTCTCTTATCTTTGAATCGATTCTACTCTGTTTTTATGAATACACAAAGTTCGAATCGGTTGGATCGAGTTCGATCTCAGAAGTTGTGCACGAATTCGAACCCGAAATCGAATAAGTGAATTGATCTTCTTCTTGCTCTTTGATTTATTTTTCTTAATTTTGATCACTCTAGATCAACTCATCTGAATCTTCTTCTCTATTTTTGAGCACCATGTCCTCGATGAAACACCGCAGGGAAGGATATTTGGTTCGAATTGGATGAACGCCGGTCCAGGAGCTCGAGACAACGTCGAGTATCAATCGACTGATGACACTCCTTTACAATTCAGATCTGACACGACACTGGGCACGCAGTCCCTCCTCTGGTTGTTCGTGTCTACGAACGGATACATTGCTGCGACACAGGTATACATCTAAACTCTGTTCTTTGTTGTAAGTTTAATTGTCAAGTTAAACTTTGTCCTTTGTTCCCGAAACATGGGGTTGTGTCAAGATCGACACTCTCATTCTTGATGACGTTGTCTTCTTTTCATCGGATTTGTGTCCAGAACAGACACAATACCAGGCTGACACGGAGGTTAGTAATTTTTGAGCGAGCACGAATCTGTGTCCATATTGACACAACGTCGGTTTGGGATACAAAGAAGACTGTTCTCTGTGGACACATGCTTTGTATTAAATAATGGCGGGATTAGGTTTAGGTTTAAATTTGGAATGAGGAGCATTGTCAGTAAATCTGAACCCAACGTTCACATTTAGGGTTACTGTAGCAAGTTTTGAATTTTGAATTCAGATTGATGCTTATAGTATAGTTGGGAGGGGAAATGTAGGTTAAGATCAACAATTTGAGATTATTTCACAGGGTCTGGATTTTGTTGCTCCAAAGAACAGTCGCAGATTAATATGGGCTCTGAGACAATCAGACTTGGACCGAGCCTAGTAGTCTTAGAATTTAATGGATTAGTTAGAGAAATAATAATAAGTAGTTAGCTTAAATAAAATAATTAGTAAATTGAGAATTAATTCTAGACTTTAATAAATGTAAAGGATTTGATATTAAGAATTAGTTAGAAATCAAGGATTAGTAAGTTAAAAGTTAAGAATCGGAATTTCTAGTAGATTCCAAATAGATTAATTAGTTTTAGATTTATTTTGGAATCTAATACCTATATATTGTCTTCTAGGTGGACTTGTGCAACTCTCATCCTTGGAAAAAGGCAAGTACACCGACTTGAGCTCGTTACTTTGTATTTCTGCATTATTCATTGTTCTCATTTTGCACACGAGGTCGACATGATTGTATATGTCTCATTGAATGTATTGTGTCTCGTTGATTGTATTGTGGGAATGGAAAAATATTGAGTAGATATGTGACCACACTCAACTTAGCTAGGTTATTGTGAATAGCCTAATCGTACACTTCACGTACGATTAAGCCGCACATTATTGTATTATTGTGGTTACCAGCCAGTTACATATCGAAACAGTATTTCAATCACGAGTCTTAATTGTTTATTGTACATTGTCTCATTGTTCCATTGTTTCAGTTATTGATTATTGTCCAGCATTGCAGGTTAGTCATTTCATTATTAGTTGTATTTCAGTTTTACATTGTATCGTGTTTTTTGTCGGGGCTGTACTTTACTCTTTTCCTGACAGGATCGTTGTAGATGACTTGACTTCTACCCTAACTTGGAGGCCACATAGGACCTGGAGTTCATCTCTGAGATTTGAATACTTTAGTTGTAGAGTTTCATTAGTTGTATTAATGTTGTACTTGAAGATTTGGATGTTTGTACCTATGGCTGACTGTACATATGATGTTGCATTTACATTCACCGAGTTTGTTCCCGGACATCACTTGTAAAAGACATGTAATAAAAGTAATAGTAGATTGTGGTGATTGTTATTGGACATGATTATAGATTGGTTGTGATGAAAAAAAATGATATTGTACTTTGGCGACTATTGAGATTTAAAACAGCTGACTACCGATGTTAACAACAGCGTAGGTTGGGCGCGCTCACAACCCGTACCCGATATCGCGGACGCTGGACGTGACACTCAAGCCTGCATTGCACAACAGACTTTCAGAAATCAGGTTCTTGGCAATTACAGAAACATACTTCACGTTCTCCAGAATAATTGACTTCTCCAAAATCAATTTTAGTACCACTGATCTTATTCTCAGAATTTCAGCTTAAGATTTGTTTGCCATTAAAGCCTTCTCAGAAGAAGGTCCGTAAGTGGTGAACAACTCCTTCTTTGAACACACGTGCCAAGATACACGTGTGTCCACCCACCAATCGGTGTCTACGCCAGATGAATTAGCATACACGATCATAGGAACCAAGTCAGTGTTATAAATTTCGCTAGGCAGTTTCGGTGTGCTAAAGGAGCGCCTAGGCGGCCGCACAAAATTTTTCTTTTGAAATTTTGATTTTTTTTAAAAAAATTAAAATTATTTGAATATTTTTTTGATTTTTTCTACTTTTTTTGAATTTGTTTTGAAATCTAAATTTTTTTAATATTTTTTAATTTCTAAAATTTGAAATTTTTGAATTTTTTAAATTTCCCACCTTGGCCGAACAGGGGCCGACTTGGCCGAACAGGCCCGAACAGACGCCTAGGAGGCTGAATTAGGGGTTTCTGGTGCGACGAGCGGCCGCCTAGCACCTAGAGCAATTTTTAGAACACCGAACCAAGTTAAGCTCATCTTTCTCTTTTGGATTTGGTTTCGGCTTTGATCTGCAGTCCTTCTTGAAGTAGCCCTTCTTACCACAGTTGAAGCAAGTCTTATTGTTGCTAGACTTGGGCTTGAAAGAAACTGGCTTCACCCTCAGATGGTTGAAGTCCTTCTTGTTGCTATAGGAAGCCTTCTGCTTCCTTTTGGAATTTCCAGTTTAGACCATGTTTGCCTTAGCAAACTGCTTGGACATGGAGTTTACTTTGATTTTGCTTCTAGCTCCATCTTCAATACGAATGAAGCGTAGAAGGTCTTCAAGCAAAATCTACGTATTCTTATGGTACATATCGGTTGAAAACCGATTCCAGCTGGTAGAAAGCTTAGAGATGATAGCTCCTACCATGAACTTGTCAGCTTGAAGCATAGCCTATTCCTCAAGCTTTTGCTACAACTTGAGTAGTTCTTTCACTTGTGACAACATCGTCTTTTCATCTTCAAATTCCATTTTCATGACCTTGTTAATAAGATGAATTTTGGACTTCTTCTCGTCATCCTTGTACTGTTTTTCAAGAGACTCTCAAATGCCATTGCATACTCCTTGTAAAATTCTGACCATGGAGTTGAAAATCAACAACTTGCAGATGTTGTCTCTCCTCTAATAATGTTCTGTGGTAATCACGTTGGTACGAACTTGTACGTTGTCAGTTTCTGGATGAACTAGTTCCGACTCCGTCAACACATAATCAACGTTAACGAGTTGAAGATTAAAGATAATCTTACTCTTCCAAGTATTGTAATGTTATTCATTGAATTTCTCAAGTTTGTGAAAACTTGTATCAAGGAGACTTGCATAATTCTCTATAATTGATGTTGCTCGGATCTCACTTTGAAATTGTTATTGTCGGCACAAGAAATCGGACTAAAGACGTACAAATTAAAAAGTGCAACTTGAAAAGTTACAACAACTTAGAACAAGAAAGTTTGTGACTACAAGTTGCTGGAAAATGAAAGCCTTAAAAACTTTGCAACTATCTTGCTACAACAAGAAACAAGAAGAAACTGAAGAAGGTAGCTTGCTGGGGTGATGAAAATTACTGTTGCTCAAAGCAAGATTCAAACATTTTTCTTCGATCTGCTCCTAGAAACCAAAATATAAACGACTTAAACTTCTGGAATGCTCCTTTGTCACCCTCATATTGGACTTCTCACGAACAAAACTTCGGTCGGACAGAATTTCGTGCTTTCAGAATACTGCTGTTAACTCTCTTCTTGTAGCATATATTCTCAAGTCTCTCCAAAAGCAAAAGACTAAAAAATATTTAAGAAAGCCAAGCCCCCTCGCAACCACTACTGCACATAATAGGCACTTAACCCGAAGAATAACTCATCATTAAGTGGATGGTTACAGCAGTAACCCACACTAAGTGAATAGTTACGAAAACAGAAATGTCCACGTTGAAGCACACTGAATAGCCACGCGGAAGCACATCATCAAGCAAGCAGAAGCAGACTTCAAGATGGAACCAAGGTCCAGCGGGAGCAGACTCCACGCTGGAACTAAGGTTGAGCGGGAACAGCTGCAGAAGCACAACACCAGTCCAACGGGAGCAGACTCCAAGTTGGAACTAAGGTCCAGCGAGAACCGACTCCACACGAGAACCAAGGTTCGGCAGGAACAGACTCTACGCATTCCAGCATAAGGTGCCTCCACGATGGAACCAAGGTTCAACAAGAGCATCTCCCATGCTGGAACCATGGTCCAGCGGGAGAACTGGCCGCGTTGGAACGCAGGTCGCACGCTGAACAATGCAAAGTGTCATTTTGTGCCATCGCCCGAATCCATGTAGCTAGGCTCCTTCTAAAGAAAATTTCCAAGACATGGATGACAAAAATAAATGTTTCTTGGAAGAATTTGAACATTGCCCTCTATTAGAACATTCCACAATGTCAACCAAATGGGCTACCACTCCATATGTGTGCAAGTCAATAAAAGAAAAATCTTATATTGAAATACACACTTGAAATTTGTCACATAGATGTAGGATCACTTTCTAGGGAGTAATTTCAAAAACCCCAACATATGTTTCGTATGGAAAGTTTAATTTTTAATTGGTTATTTGACAGTTTTATCTAGGACTGTGCATCGGTCCGTGGTCGACCTATTTGATCACAACTGTAGACAAACCTAGATTACTCGTCAAGGTGTTAATGGGCCCGAGAAGGGCCGGCCCGCGCTGACCGGGTTTGACCGGGTTCGGTCCTAGCCGGGTCGAACCCGAGAGAGAACGGCATGGACCGGCCCGGCCCGGTTGGAATAGTAATAATAATACATAATATTAATACATATAATACTAACTATTAAACTATAAAATTTATAAATAGAATTTTATAAGTTATCTTTTTTTATATAAGTTATTTGTTAATTATAATATTTTTTCTATAAATATTTTTTAATTATAAGATATTTGTTACAAAAAAAATTGTTACATAATTTATATATATATTCCTATAATTTATGTATACTTTGTAGTTTGTTATAATTAAAATATTTTATATATTTTTCTATATGAGTTATTAGTTATATAAATTTAAATAGAAATTTATTCTTTCAATAATTAAAATTTTTAAATATAAACAACATTAACTAACGAAAACACTTAACTGGAAAAAAAATTACTCAAGGTAATTTTTAATATATATTATTTTTGTTACATAAGTCATGCAACATATATTTGTGTTTCAGTTTCTCAACCTCTCTTCAAAATTTATTTGTAATACTGCAAATAAAGTTTGTAGAGAGACTGAAAGCTGAAACTCAAACATAAGTTACAATTAGGTTTAAATATATCTATGACTTATGTAACAATAATTAAGTATATTAAAATCGATACATTTTTTTGAAGAAAATACAAGATTACTAGATATTCATACACATTTTCAGATGCATGTGTAGCTTCCTTGTACAACAGTTATGGTCTCATTTGAGTCATTTTCTACAATGTAAACATTCAACAAGAACTCTATTCGAATATCTTCTTTCCGTATCGCGCTCATTGTAAACTCCACTAAAATGATGCAAAATTTTCGATTTAAATTCTAGTTGCAGTGCAGGTTGAGGTTGCGGTGCGAGTTGAAGTTGTTGATCTTCCAGTTGCTGTGGTGGTTGAACATTTTTCATGATAGTATATAATCTCCACACTAGATTGCTTCTAAATTTTATAATAGAGAAAGAGAAAATTTGTGGTTAGTTTTTATTAAGTTAGGCCTTCTTATAGAATTTTTTTGAGCCAAAATGATCACATATGCCCTCAAAATATAGTTATAAGGATATTTTTGTCATTTTCAGCAAAAATGACCAAAATATTCCTCTAACGTTCAAAAAACTACCATAAAATCGCTCCAAACGGTCATGTACAAAAAAAAATTCTCCCGGGTCAGGCCAGACCTGACCAGGCCTGCTACCGGGTCGGTCCTGTCCGGGCCTAGCGGGTCTCAACGGTCGAAACCGCACCCGAACGTTGCTAAAACCGGGCCGGGTCGGACTTACGGGTCGGATTCTCCGACCCAGCCCGGACCCGCATACGAGGTGGGCCAAGTCGGGTCGGTCCGTTGACCGGGTCAGGGTCGGCCCAGACCGTCGTTGACTGAGCCGGACCGGGCCCAGACCGATTTTCGGGCCGCCCGGCCCAATATACACCATGAATTATTCGGTTATGAAATAATGAAAGCCGAATCAATCCAACCAACTGGTCGATTTTGGAACCGATTGACTTGGTCCGGTTTGGCTCGGATCGGCTCGGCTAATCGATTTTGTATTTAAATACAACATATTTAAAATCAACAAAAATTTAAATATTTTGAGTAATCATTTGCCACATATTTGCTAATAACTCATTTCTATTATTTCACCATTCCATCTCCAACAAACACACTAGCTCATTTCCATCATTCTATCTCCGATAAACAAAAAGAAAAAGTCTAAAATTAACGAACAACAAAGCAAAATCAGTGTTCTAAAAGGCGACGCCTAGACGTCCATCCGAGGCCCGCCTAAGCGTCCTTCTAGCTTCCCTAATGTCCAACTATGCATGATTTTGGGTTCTAGAGACTTTTTCTGCAATTTTCAGTAAAAAAAATTTATTTAAACAAATTTAACCTCCTAGGCAGGCTAGGCACTGTCCGTCCGACTAGTGCCTAGCGCTTTTCACAACCGCGGACGGTTCATCGGTTCGGTTAAAAACCGATCGGTTCGGTTTGGGCCGGGTCGGTCAATTCCGCCCAAATTTGCACAACCCTAGTTTTATCAAGACCAGTGAAGAATTTATATTTATAATATAATTGAGACAATAAAACAAAGAAGTGTATGCAATAGGGAGCTTTGATGTTTCGTGTGCAAAGTACAAAGTTTTCAACCAAAGACGTGACCCTTCAGTGTCATTTCAGCTATATCCCATCTGGGAAATGAGTAAGGCATAACATCGAACAGAATGCAGACACTGGAAAAACAAAAAAAACAAGGAAGAAAGGAAGGGGAATTACCCGGTTCCGACGGGGCCTCCGATGCCGATGGTGAAAGCGCGCTCGGCGAAGTTCCTGGTGGGGAGCGGGGGAGCCCTGGAGTTGAAGTGGCCCGGGTGGTAGATGGGCTCGTGGGAGTGAGGGGCCAACCCATCGTGGGAGTGGTACACTTTTCCATCAGCCCCTACCCATGATGATGGAGCTGGAGAAGAACCATCACTGCCACAACACAAGTAACATCAGCAGCACAAGGAAACAAAGAGGAACAGGAAGCAGCAAAGGAGAGAGAACTTACTGATGATGATCATGGTCGTGGTGGTGGTGGTGGTGGTCGTGGTCGTGTTCGTGTGATGTCATGGAGTGAGAGTGGAGCTGTCACTTTTGAGGAGGAGGAGGAGGAGGAGGAGAAATAAGTGAATGGGGAAAGAGTTGACCTGACCGTGTAGGAAAATGATTGACTAGGAATGATTACAGGCCGTGTCAGGCTTGGCCCAAGTAACATCCAAAACCCGCCCAAATGATATTTAGGGATATTTTAGCAAATGTCTCCAAACAAAATGTTAAAACTAGCATATACTTCTACTTTTTTAAAAATATTAACAAATGTTCCAATTCTGTGTACTGAGCAATTAAAATTTTAAAATATGGCCCCACTTTTTAACCGATTTTTTTATTTTTTTACACGTAATGGGATTTTTTTTTTTTTTTTAAGTGGAGATATATACTAGTTTTAACATTTTGGGTAGGAACATTTGCTAAAATATCTCTATTTCAAAGCCACAAAATTAGACTTAGACTTTAATTGTTTGGGATGTTCTAGTGTGTAAAAAAATCGTAGCTCAAAAGCTGAGCTGTTATTGTAAAAAAAATAGAAAACTTCATATCATACCCATGTTAGTTAAATTGTTTGCTATTGAATAACATTTGAAATAATATTTCATTCTTCTAATATGGTCTACATGAAGCAATGTTCTTCAATAATCATATCGAGAGGATGGTAGTCAAAATTGACTTCCGAAATAGTGCTGGATATGGTGAAGTTTGAATCCAAGAAAGAGAGACGGGATATCATATTATAATCTCGATTTATATTCGTTAGATTGACAAATGAAACTTGTATAGCATAATTATGAACAAAAATGATTTGTCGGTCCCCTTTTTCAGTACACTTTGGTGCATATTCCCTTTGGCGCACAATGGTTGCTAGTCCGATTATTTTTTCAGACCGGACCCGAGAGTTGTGGAGTGTGTGGGTTTGGTTGTATTGGTGGAATGTGTGGTTTGGATGGGTTTGAGTGATCCAATGGTCAACATCTCAAACATAAACCTATATATTTCAATTTCTCTCTCTCTCTCTCTCTCTCTCCTTATTATCTTTCTTTTCCATTTCTCTCCCTTAGATTTTTTCTCTCCCTCCGTAGGCAAGTAGATATTGCACAAGAAGAAGAACCATGGATTTATGCATGCTTTTGATTCTTAATAATTCTTATTTATTTATAGCTCATATTGTTGGGACCGAACACCCCTTCATCTTTAATATTTGTTGTTCTTGATCTTCTTGGTTGGAATTGCATGGATCTGAGTTTCGTCTATGGGTTCAACTTTTGTTTTCTTAGGGTTTTATCTCCCCCAAAAACTTTGTGTTTCATAAAACTAATTAACTCATAGTGTAGAGCACCATATTTTATGTTTCTTTGCTTTTGGCCGTGTTTGTTTTCGAGTCCATCTTAGTTCAGTGCTGAAACTTAATATAATACATATACCAAAATGACTGACTGGAAAAGAAGAACAGTGCTCTGTGAAGAGTATGCAAGATGACCCATTTGGCATAGAAATACGCATGTTTCACTTTGGGCGCATTGGTGTGTTGTCCTAATTATTCGTGCGTACTAATCATACTGCACTCAGTCTCCTAGCGAAAGTGCGCCAGTCATACTTCTTGAGGTAGTGGTGCACTTTCGAGAGAAAAACTCAGTTGGCGCACTTTGGTGCGTATTCAATCAAGTTCTTCCTTCAAAACCAAAAGAAAGTGCACCACAGTCAGTCAACGCACTTTCTTTACTCACTGGCAATCTGGCGCACTTTCTCTATGTTTCGTCAGCGGCACACTTTCTTCCCTCTTCGTTTCCTTATGGACGAAGCTTTGGTTGGTTTCTCGATTTCTGTGTTATTAATTTGTGTGCTCCTCAACTGACGAGTTTCTCGACTGTCGAACTTTGACCTCGGATTAGGTGTTTTGTCTTTTAGCTAGCTGCTCGTGCACTTTCTTTGAAAGTACTCCTTTTTCTTGCCCTCGAACTTTTGTCAAGTGCGTTATGTTGGTTAACTTGACAAAGTGCGCCAAGGTTATTTTTGTGAGCTTGTGCGCCAAGGTTATTTCTGTGAGTTTGTGCGCCAAGCCTATTTCTGTGAGTTTGTGCGCCAAGCCTATTTCTGTGAGTTTCTACGCCACCCCCTTTTTTGTAGCTTGCGCACTTTATGCGCCCCTGACTTCATAAGACTTTATGCACCTGACCTTCATGCGTAAAATTTTACGCGCATGTTATCCTTAGTGACCCCATGCGCGCACATAGTATTTTCATTATGTGGTCACTTATCCTATTTGGAATGTTCTTATCATCCTCTAGGTGGTTGATCATGGTATTGCTTGTGTTATGATTCTAAGGAAGAATAGACTTAGAAACCAGACCTCATACTACACATGACCATGTGCTAAGATTGGCTTCATACATGGCATTGTTGGATTGAGATTTTCTCGGTGAACCAGCCTAAGTAAATAGTGACTAACCAGCTATGTGCATGATATAAGCTTCGTGTTATAATGTGATCAAGATTTATGTGACCCAATAATAATTGGTGATTGAACTCGAATACTGTATCCGTGCCGATACGATTATTGCCTGATAACTTCCTGATCTAATGTGCGCTGAGACAGGACATATCGTGTTATGTGTTAAAGTGATTCTATTTGGGATGTGCATCGAGAATGTCTCCAAAATTTTGAACGCGTGATACTCTAAATATATTATTTTTCCAGCACGGACATGATATGCGAGTCAAATACCAAAGCGTGGCTAGGATTTTAATTTATTAAATATTGCATACACGCTGGGCTGAATTCAAATTTAAAATTCCATGGACTCGTATCTAGCATGCCCGTACTTTGTACGACATCTTAAAGAAAATTCTCATTTTGCCATGTTTTGAGATTTTTGAACACAATATTAGGTTAATTAAGAGCAACTAAAAAGTGGTAGTAATATAGGAAGAAAACTGTATCCCGAGATCATGCCAATGAACCTTCCCACATCTAATATACTGTGGGCTGGCCACCACAGATACTGTATATCATCTGCCTTAGTGGAGTACATTATCTAATCTATTATAATATGTCAAACCACTGTTTCACTATAGGAACATTAAAACCGCTAATACCGTATTTTTAGCGCAGTGGTCCTACGAAAAACTGGTATAACTCGTGAAATACCTGTATATTCATCTTTTAGCTAGGTTAGCTCATGTTCGGCAATGACGTGATTTGAGGATACCAATTATGCATTATTCTGATATAACCTCATACTCCACAAATAGCAAGCCGTACAAGTGTTTGGCCGATTTTATAAATTGGGCTTCGTTGTGATTGTATTATTCTGACAGTAGCCTAGAAAAATGGACTATAATAGTGTGATGGATTCAACTATTGTCCTTGTTTTATTGTAGGGTTGGGATTTGTGCTAGGATATGCCATGGACCTATGCTACGACGCGAAACTATTATATATATATATATATATATATATATATATATATATATATATATATATATATTGCTTTGGGTTTTTGTTCTTCTTTTCGTGCTTCATTTGTGGTACTTGCTATTTGGGGTCTACCCCCACTGGTTTTGCATGACCAGGTTTCGCGCCAGCAACCGAGGATCCAACGTACTTTCTTCCGACTAATGGAGCGTACCAGGAACATGACCGCCGAGGATAACGAGTGGGTTCTTTTATTCACTATTCGTCTTTTATAAAGTATATTCTTTGGGGCATTTAGCCAACCGGCAACTGTTAGTCGGCAAATCTGGACACTAGTTCCTTACATGACTTATATATTCAGACTGCAGCTGACTCACTATCATGTATACCTTGATCTTGCATCTGGCATATCATTCTGTATCGCCATATCTCTAAAAAATATTCTGATGTGGCGTTTGGGACGCCTTACTGCTTATTCTGAAGTATTTTATATTATTGTTCCTTGTTTGAATGATTGAGACATAGAAGTTATTGGCCCTAGGAGACTTGATTGTAGTATGCACCCCCTTATCTAGTTACAACAGTAATCGTCGTACGATGTATAGTATCTTGTACGGGATAGCTGGCTATGTCTGTCTTCGTATTTTGGTACTGTGGCGTGACATAATTGAAGTTTTGTTCAAGCTCGATTCCTTTATGTTTGAAGTTACCAAGTTGAGCTTAAATTCATGCTTGAAATTATCAAGCCGAGTGACACGAGATGAAGACCAATAGTGTTCAGTTAGACTTATTTTGGTTATGTATCACAATCAATTAGGCTAGATATTGGAGCAAGAGCCTAATTATGAACAAACATTATTGATATAGTTTCACAAAAAATATCACAAAATGCAAAGACTTGTCAATGAACTTAAATGTGAGTTTTATAGTATACCGAAGATTCGTGCATTTCTGAAGCAATAAAGAACTTACAATCGTAAGGAAATTCAATGTTGCAAAGGTGTTGATGAATAGTGCCCAGAAGAAGATTGATGATATATGAAACAAGTTTTAAAAATTAAGTTTAAGTTACTTAGGCATCGCACCAACTTATATAAACTCAAATTAAAAAAATATATATTCATTTCCCTCGTTCTACAATTATTTTATGATGATATAGGCATAATAAAATTGATTACATGATAATGACAAATAATTTAAACCAATCCTAATAATGGGCTAGAAAAGATCTACCTCATGCTAATCATGTATTGTTGGAAGTATGAGAAAAAATATTTTCTATCTATGATGGCCAGGGTTGGAGGCGGTACTGAAGGAAATGATAACCATAGAAATGATGGAATCTCGAAAGGATACCACAATAATATTGATAGTCATAGTGGAGGAGTGAACAACACAACTCCTGAATAAATGATAGTTGCTTCTCTAGAAAGAATAGAATGACGTATGATCGTTCTTAAGATGTCGTTGCAACTAAGCGACAACTCCTGATGTAGTGTTTCGTCTGTCATAACAAGCATCTTTTGTCCAATTATCCAATCATGCAACGTGTACAAAAAAATTAAAATAAGTATATGATAATAATTGTTTACAATTACATGTTGAGGATTCAACTCAAATGTATGTTGTGACACCAACTAAACTTGCGGGATTAGGATTCTGACATACTCAACCATTTCAACAAATTTACTAGGTGGACTATTTAGTAGCAATAGTGATATCTCAAGGGGTATCAAAGTCTCAGATAAACAATCAATATGATTTTTCACATCATTATAATTTGTGTCAAGATGTGTGTTTGGTTCAGTGATGGTTATATCAATTTTCGAATAAGATGAATCTTGTATGTTTATTTGGTGGGGTTATTCAAGGGTATATATGTTTTCTATTTAGTTGACTCTAGCATCCAAAGTCTCTATCCTATTATTAAGTACATTGAACTTAGGATTTAGTTCAGCTATTATTTGCTTTCTAAAGTCTATTATCAATGAAGATAATTTATCAAACTAATCACAAATTATATTATCAATGAAGATAACTAATTATCAAATAAATCACTATCTTCCTTGTTTGAACATAAAATTCTTCCCCTATGTAAATGCATAAATTAGCATAAACATAGGCTCTGATACCAATCTGACATGGGACAAAGACGGATAGAGTTCAATTGGACTTATTTGGGTTATGGATCACAATCAATTAGGCTTATTGGAGCAAAGCTTAATTATGAACAAAAAATTTAATATAATTTTTACAAAAATTATCATAAGATGCAAAGATTTATCATGAACTTAAATATGGATTTTGGAATATACCAACGATTTGTGCACTTTTGGAGCAATAAAGAACTCGCAATCATGTCATAATCAAATCTCTAAGATGTGTTGATGAAAAGCGCCTAGAAGAAAATTGATGGTAGATGAAACAAGTTTTGAAAATTAAGTTTAAGTTACTTAGGCATCGAAACCAACATATATAAACTAAAAATTTAAAAAAATATGCATCTCCCTCGTTTCGACAATTATTTCATGACTATATAGGCATAATAAAAATTATTTACATGATAATGACAAATAATTTAAACTAATCACAATAATGTACTAGAAAAAATTATGTTAATATCCTAATTTAAATTCAAACTAAAGTAATTCAAATATAAGAAAATCCTAACTAATCCAAAGGAATAAATTTTATTATTATTATTTTTTTAATCTTAACAAACATATTTAACTAATTCAATATTAGTCCTCCATCAACTAATGCAGGACAAAGACCGGTAAAGTTTAATTGGACTTATTTGGGTTGTTATTGATCGCAATCGATTAGGCTAACTATTGGAGCAAGAACCTAATTGTGATAAAAGAAATTGATATAATTTTAAAAAATCATCACAACATGCAAGATTTATCAATGAACTTAAGGCCTCGTTTGGTTCGCGGAATCAAGGGGTTGGAAAAGAAAAGTGATTACTTTTCTATGTTTGGGAGCCAAAGGAATTGAGGAGAAAAGAAAATTGATTCATAATGGAAAGGAAATTAGGGGAAGAATGGTTCCCTCCATCCAACCAAGGATTCACTTTTCCACCTTTAAATATTTACTTTCTCTCCCAATTTCTTTGGCATTTTCAAACACCGAAAAAAAAATCAATGGGAATTATAATTTTTCAAAGGAAAGAAAATAATAAGGAATTGATTTTCTTTCCTTTCCGTAAACCAAAAGAGGCCTAAACGTATGTCACGCCCCAGTCCCAAAATATCGAGGGACTGGACACGTGGCAATGGCCAGCAGCACGACCCGATGAACAATCCAATTTAATGGATCCATCGGGGCATACTTAAGCTGTATTACAAATATCGGGTTTTACTAATCTCATCCACAGAACAACATGAACTAAATAGCAAACTGGAATAAATGCTGAAAGTAAAGATATTGTCGAATATCCAGCAAGAAATAATACAGAGTCGGGTGGAGACAAATCCACTACCGATAAACAAGAGAATAAAGACAAGAAAAATATAACTAAAACATGCTAGAAAGTAACTAAGTATAAGCAGGGCCATCAACTGCTATCGTACCCACGTCTGGTGTCGATCCGTAAGCTGCAGGTACTCCTCGTCCGCTAAATCTGGAGAACAAAACCAGGTCCTCAGGGGACATAGCAAGATACAAAATAATACGAGCCAAAATACAGTAAATAAACATACAAGATAGACAAGAAAGTAAACACAAGCAAATAAGACACGAGAAATCACTACATCTAACATGTTGGCATGCCAATGATGCTATCAAACATGACTACAAGCAATCGGGGTAACCGCATCTCAATGGGAGATCACGATCCTATAGAAAGTAGTCCAATGGGGACTCCCAATCTATAGTATAGCTCTTTCGCAGCCCAACGGGAGCTCACGAATGAGGTGGTCAAATGAACAAGTCTCTATTGTAGCACAATGGGTACTCACAATCGAGAATGCTCAAGTGTAGTCAATGCCCAATAACAATCATCTAGGAACTAGAGAAATCAGTCAAGTCAACTCAAGGAACGTAGATTAAACATATACCATCACAATGTGTCTATGAAACAAATAGTGATCCCAGGAGAAGAGCAATAATGTACATGCACACAAACCGAGAAAATATGACTAGAGCAGCAGGAATAAATCAAATGCATCAAGAACTATATATGACAAGAAAATAATAACTGAAAGGGAAGCAATGCAAATATTGTACAAGTATCTTGCACGACAATGAAAAATAAATCCAGGAGATAAGTAGCAAAACTGCAAGATTTGGCAAGGTATACTTGCCTGGGTTCTGTCTCCAATTGTAGCTCTGACTTCAGTGGGGATTGCAGGCAGTACTCCGGTTGCTGAAACAGACATCACCATCAGATCCAGAAAATATCAATCAGCTAGAAATATCTGTCCTTGAGTCCAATTTGGACACATGGACGAAAATAATATTTCGAGTCAAGGCAGGGTCCATATGTGGGCCGCTTTGCACCGAAAAATGTATCAGGGTCAAAGGTCTCCAAAATAGTCCAACTTAGTGTCAACAGGTCAGGAAAGATGATACGAACCCAACGGAACTTTCAGAATTGGATTCTGATGAGCCGTTCTCAAAATTGCCCGTCGAGTAGAGCTTGTGGGGCCCACGACACACGATTCTGTCAACGTTCTCAGAATCGAACCAAACTTGGCTCACAGGACCAGCTTATTGCTACGAGTCCGATGGCGCAAGTTTCGTCTCAATCCGACGTGTGTACACTAAGTTACAGCGAGATACAGAAAAATCGGATACGGGGCGTTGTCCGCGGATACGCACTGATTTCGGTGTTCACGCACATCCGAATCAGCTTCTGCGAAATTCCGCACGTCCGTATCAACGACGCGCACGTATTTGTGAAGACCGCACGCGACCAAGTCGTCCCGTTTGGCGGGGCGCACTCAGTTCCGGGATGAAACAGGGCGTTGGTTTTCCTGTTTTTGGATCGCGGTTCGCAATCGCCACAGGACGCGATGCACCGAGCGGGTTGCACGGGCACCGAGGGGGTCATGCAGGCTACGCGATGCAACTGACGGAATCGAAAACAGAGCTACGAGCAGAAAGATACGAGTACCTGAACAGGGCTCCGGAAACTGGGGTTTTCGTGTTCGCGTGTCTCGACACGAACTGTGTCCTGACCGTGTCTATGTCCAAGCTAGGGTTTCTGGGCTTCTTCGGAGCTGCGGCGGCCGGAGGGAGGCAGGGGCAGCGGAGGAGCACTGGCTGGAGGAGGAGGCGCGGGGCTGGCTCGTCGGCGGAGCTGCACTGCACGGTGAAGGCCGGACGGCTCGGGGCTGCGGGATGTCTGGGCGGAGGAGGGTGCTGGCCGGGGAGTCGGAGTCGATCGGGGTCTGGTTGAAGGCGTCGGCGACTGGTGCTGGAGGAGAACGACTTCGGGGGGAGGTTCTGGGAGGCTGGACGGGTAGGCGGCTGGGGACTGGTGCGCCGGAGAGGGGAGGGAGAACTCGGGCCGGAGGGAGGGTTATATAGAGGGGAAAATGGAGGAGGACGGACGGCGGTTCAAGGGGAGGCGAAGAGGAAGGGCTCGGGGGTTGGAGGGAGACGAAGTAGTAGCGTCTCCGGCGGCGGAAACGGCCGCCGGAGGGAGAGGAATCGGGCAGGAAAGAAGAAAGGGGTTAGGGTTTAGTTCGGGTCGGGTCTCAAGCGGGTCGGGTCTGACCCGGATCCGACCCGTTTGGCCTAGGGCGGTTCGGTTCAAACGGTTCGGTTTATTTTGGTTCAATGAACCGGGTTAATTAGGGTTTAAAAAAATTGGTTTAATTTAAATAGTTTTTAAGACTTTAAAAATCCATCCGGGATCCAATAAATTCTCGGAAAATTATCCTATGTCTAGTTTTTTATTTTACACCATAAAATATTATTTTCATAATATTTTAATATTATTTATTATCATTTAAAAATTATTTAATAATTAAAACACTTGAATTTAATTTCAAAAAATCCTTAAAATACCAGAAAATTATGAAAAATCTAATTTATTAAATTTTGAAAATCAGGAGGATTACAATCTACCCCCCTTAAGAGGATTACGTCCTCGCAATCAAAGAATAATCGGTCAACAGAGATGACACGGTTGCAAACATTGTTCGAAGCACATCAAAATCAAGGAAAATCAAGGTTGAGAGTAATTCCTAGAAAAATTATTTCCCTAAGCATTAAAAATTATACAATTTCCCAAATATGGGAAATCTAGGAAATTACAGTTTTAGAAAACTAGGTTATTTTTCAAAAATATATCAGGTTAACATTTCTAAAATATTCTAAGTTATTTAGCTAATTCAAAATTACTAGGTTAACACTAGGTTATCAATTATTTAGCAATTTAAAATTATCAGGTTAAGTCTAGGGTCACGAACCAGCAGACATGAACTAAGGCGATACTAGAAACAAAAACTACAAAAACTTACGCGCATTAGCTAATCCACGATTCTGTGCGTTCTCCAAAGTCATCGTCAGGGCTTGTCCGCGTCCTTGCCGTCGATTCCTCTGATGCTGCTGAGCCTGCTGGAAGAGTAGTGCCTGGGGTATCAAGGGTGGCCTCGACTGATATCCACCTGGAGCTGGTGGTAAGACTCCTTCAACTTCCGTTTGCGGTGATCCCAATGCTGGATAGGCTGGCCTCGGTACTGGTAACGCTTGTTGGTTAACCTTTGGTGTTCTTTCTCGATGCTCTGGGCATTCCCTTAATAAATGCTGACTGGATCCGCAAGCTAAACATAATCTCTTTTTGCGTCTGCACTGGTCCTCAATATGGCCTCGCCTGTGACAATATAGACAGACAGGTAGTACTTGCGGAGATGCTTCTGGTGGCTGGTGTACGTGAGGTCTCTTTGCAACTTCCTCCTGTGGTGCTCCGGCTGGTGCTGATATGGATGGCCGCTTCAGACTGGTCTCTCTCCTGATGACGCGCTCCATGTGTCGGGCTACAGCAAGGATGTCCGAGTAAGATGTAGGTGCAACGGATCCAATTAGTTTCTGCAGCTCTAAGTTTAGTCCGTCGAGGAACTTTTCGGCCTTCTCTTCTTCTGTCGGGATCAAGGTTGGGGCGAAGCGACTTAGACGAATGAATTGTGCGTTGTAATCTTCCACTGTCATGTTGTCTTGAGTGAGGCGGTTGAACTTATCCCGAAGTTCTGATCGAGCGATGGTTGGAATGTACATCTCCTGAAAGAGTCTAGAGAACTCTTTCCAAGTGACTCGATCTGGTCCGAGCCGCGTCTCCTCAGATAGCCACCAGTGATGTGCATTGTCCGTCAATTGCATTCTGACTGCAGTCATCCAACGTTCTCGTAGAATCTCAGCTGCTTCTAATTGTTGTTGTGTGTTGGTGAGCCACTCATGAACTTCCGTGGGCTCCTCTTTTCCTGAGAAGGTACGGGGCTTCAGCTGGCAAAAATCGGCGATAGAGCCCGTCGTTGGTCATCGTGCTTGCTCTAATACGGTTACTAGGCTGCGACTCCAAGCCTCTTGTTGAGCTTGCATTATTGCATATATCATTTGAAACATCTGCTGCCCGTCCATGGCCTGCCCTGGTGGAATTACGGGCATTGGTGGAGTATATTGCGTCGATGTTGGTATGTCATCTTGCTGGATTCCTGAGGCATACTGATTCACTTGACTGTGTTGTTGAGCTGATTATCCTCCATCCACTATTGTTACTTCATCTTCGTTGGTTACCAAAACGTTCCGTGGTGATATTGCAAGAGTCTCGTCGTTTGCTTGTGAATCCATAACTCTGCAACCAAAAAAAACATTGAGAGGCGCTCAGGAATCAAGGCAGGATGCAATTCAAGAAATTGATTCGAATCCGATATAGATATCAAGAACGTTTCAAGCAAGTGGATGAGATCCTAAAAACTTTTCCTATTCTTATTGCAGGCCTGTTCGGTCCCTAAGTTGAAACCGAACAATTTAGTCGTTGACCTGCATGGGCCACCACAAAAACCATGTCACGCCCCAGTCCCAAAATATCGAGGGACTGGACACGTGGCAATGGCCAGCAGCACGACCCGATGAACAATCCAATTTAATGGATCCATCGGGACATACTTAAGCTGTATTACAAATATCGGGTTTTACTAATCTCATCCACAGAACAACATGAACTAAATAGCAAACTGGAATAAATGCTGAAAGTAAAGATATTGTCGAATATCCAGCAAGAAATAATACAGAGTCGGGTGGAGACAAATCCACTACCGATAAACAAGAGAATAAAGACAAGAAAAATATAACTAAAACATGCTAGAAAGTAACTAAGTATAAGCAGGGCCATCAACTGCTATCGTACCCACGTCTGGTGTCGATCCGTAAGCTGCAGGTACTCCTCGTCCGCTAAATCTGGAGAACAAAACCAGGTCCTCATGGGACATAGCAAGATACAAAAGAATATGAGCCAAAATACAGTAAATGAACATGCAAGATAGAGAAGAAAGTAAACACAAGCAAATAAGACACGAGAAATTACTACATCTAACATGTTGGCATGCCAATGATGCTATCAAACATGACTACAAGCAATCGGGGTAACTGCATCTCAATGGAAGATCACGATCCTATAGAAAGTAGTCCAATGGGGACTCTCAATCTATAGTATAGCTCTTTTGCAGCCCAACGGGAGCTCACGAATGAGGTGGTCAAATGAACAAGTCTCTATTGCAGCACAATGGGTACTCACAATCGAGAATGCTCAAGTGTAGTCAATGCCCAATAACAATCATCTAGGAACTAGAGAAATCAGTCAAGTCAACTCAAGGAACGTAGATTAAACATATACCATCACAATGTGTCTATGAAACAAATAGTGATCCCAGGAGAAGAGCAATAATGTACATGCACACAAACTGAGAAAATATGACTAGAGCAGCAGGAATAAATCAAATGCATCAAGAACTATATATGACAAGAAAATAACAACTGAAAGGGAAGCAATGCAAATATTGTACAAGTATCTTGCACGACAATGAAAAATAAATTCAGGAGATAAGTAGCAAAACTGCAAGATTTGGCAAGGTATACTTGCCTGGGTTCTGTCTCCAATTGTAGCTCTGACTTCAGTGAGGATTGCAGGCAGTACTCCGGTTGCTAAAACAGACATCACCATCCGATCCAGAAAATATCAATCAGCTAGAAACGTCTGTCCTTGAGTCCAATTTGGACACAGGGGTGAAAATGATATTTCGGGTCAAGGCGGGGTCCATAAGTGGGCCGCTTTGCACCAAAAAATACGTCAGGGTCAAAGGTCTCCAAAATAATCCAACTTAGTGTCAACAGGTCAGGAACGATGATACGAACCCAAAGGAACTTCCAGAATTGGATTCCGATGAGCCGTTCTCAAAATCGTCCGTCGAGTGGAGCCTGTGGGGCCCACGACACACGATTCTGTCAACGTTCTCAGAATCAAACCAAACTTGGCTCACAGGACCAGCGTATTGCTACGAGTCCGATGGCGCAAGTTTTGTCTCAATCCGACGTGTGTACACTAAGTTACAGCAAGATACAGAAAAGTCGGATACGGGACGTTGTCCGCGGATACGCACTAATTTCGGTGTGCACGCACATCCGAATCAGCTTCTGTGAAATCCCGCACGTCCGTATCAACGACGCGCACGTATCTGTGAAGACCGCACACGACCAAATCGTCCCGTTTGGCGGGGCGCACTCAGTTTCGGGGTGAAACAGGGTGTTGGTTTTCCTGTTTTTGGATCGCGGTTCGCGATCGCCACAGGACGCGATGCACCGAGCGGGTTGCACGGGCACCGAGGGTGTCATGCAGGCTACGCGATGCAACTGACGGAATTGAAAACAGAGCTACGAGCAAAGAGATACGAGTACCTGAACAGGGCTCCGAAAACTGGGGTTTTTGTGTCCGCGTGTCTCGACACGAACTGTGTCCTGACCGTGTCTGTGTCCAAGCTAGGATTTCTGGGCTTCTTCGGAGCTGCGGCGGCCGGAGGGAGGCAGGGGCAGCGGAGGAGCACTGGCTGGAGGAGGAGGTGCGGGGCTGGCTCGTCGGCGGAGCTGCGCTGCACGGCGGAGGCCGGACGGCTCGGGGCTGCGGGATGTCTGGGCGGAGGAGGGTGCTGGCCGGGGAGTCAGAGTTGATCGGGGTCTGGGTGAAGGCGTCGGCGACTGGTGCTGGAGGAGAACAACTTCAGGGGGAGGTTCTGGGAGGCTGGACGGGTAGGCGACTGGGGACGGGTGTGCCGGAGAGGGGAGGGAGAACTCGGGCCGGAGGGAGGGTTATATAGAGGGGAAAATGGAGGAGGATGGACAGCGGTTCAAGGGGAGGCGAAGAGGAAGGGCTCGGGGGTTAGAGGGAGACGAAGTGGTAGCGTCTCCGGCGGCCACGGCGGCGGAAACGGCCGCCGGAGGGAGAGGAATCGGGCAGGGAAGAAGAAAGGGGTTAGGGTTTAGTTCGGGTCGGGTCTCAAGCGGGTCGGGTCTGACCCGGATCCGACCCGTTTGGCCTAGAGCGGTTCGGTTCAAACGGTTCGATTTATTTTGGTTCAATGAACCTGGTTAATTAGGGTTTAAAAAAATTAGTTTAATTTAAATAGTTTTTAAGACTTTAAAAATCCATCCGGGATCCAATAAATTCCCGGAAAATTACCCTATGTCTAGTTTTTCATTTTACACCATAAAATATTATTTTCATAATATTTTAATATTATTTATTATCATTTAAAAATTATTTAATAATTAAAATACTTGAATTTAATTTCAGAAAAATCCTAAAAATACCAAAAAATTATGAAAAATCCAATTAATTAAATTTTGAAAATCAGGGGGATTACAACGTGAGTTTTGGAATATACCAAAGTTCATGCACTTATAGAGCAACAAGGAACTCACGATCGTGTCAGAATCCAATATCGAAGTGGTTTTGATGAAGAGCGGCCAAAAGAAGATGGATGGTATTAAAAATTAAGTTTAAGTTACTTATGCATCACACCAATGTATATAAACTCAATTTTTTTAATTCATCTTCCTCGTTAATTATTTCATGACTATATAGGCATAATAAAATCAGTTACATGATAATGACAAATAATTTAAACCAATCCTTATAAGAAAAAATTACATCAATATCCTATGGTAATTCAATTTTAACAAAAATCCTAACTAAGAGGGATATATTAAAAAAAAATTAATCCTAACAAACAAATTTAACTAATTCAATCTTGGTCCTCCATCACTAGCTAGAAATTCAGTTTACCTTGAAAACTATGTTCAAGCTTATAGTACTCAACTTAAATTAGTGAGCAAGTAGATTTGATCTAAGAACATATCACAAGCTTTCCAAGTCGCTCAAGGTTTAGCCAAAACTCAAGCTTCACTCACTTGGGTTCATGGTTGTACATGGTGGTACTTTTCTAGAGCCCAAATCATGCACATGTGACCTCAAGTGATTTCAGATTGGACTTGAGATTAAATGGCTCATAGTTGTACGAGATTAATGAAATGAGCTCTTTGTCCTTCTTTCTCGGTCTCGAGGCAACACATTCTCAGGACTCTCTACATCTCTCCTAAACTAAATATACCCTTTACCACCTTTATAAGTTCTCGATGATCAGCGACGTATACAAACATTGCTAATCGGAATCAGAATATCGCTACTCTGTACCATAGATGTCGCTATTCAGTCGCTAAACGTCGCTAATATGCTGACCTGACAATATTTGCCATATCATCCCAACTTAGCAAACATCGCTAATTATGTAGCAAAATATCGCTAATTATATAAATATTAGCGATGTTTATCGACATAACATGTGTCACTAATATAGCGATGATGCGACGATGATCGTCGCTAATTATATAAATATTAGCGACGGTTTGACGTTGCAAATATTCGTTGCTATAGCGACTTTTTGCGACGTTTTTCTTGTGAGTGACTAGCTAAAACATGACTTTCCTAAAAAGTCGCTAATTTAAATTAGCGATGTTTTTTGAAAAATTTGCGACATTTTTAGGCGTCGCTAATTTGTCTGATTCTGGTAGTGCTCAATGACAGAGTATAAGTCGTGCTCCACCCTAATTTGTGTCCAAATCCAACTCTATGCCAATACTAGTGATCTCCTTCCAAATGCTACTGAGTATCACTAGTTGTTGGTTTTCTACGGTACCTTACCTTTACCGGCCAAGATATTGTTTATGTTGTTCATCATATGGCTCAGTTCATGAGCCAACCCCGCTCTCCCCACCTTATTCCTTCAAAACAAATTCTTCGATATCTCAAAGGATCTTTAGATTTTGCCCTCATCTTTTGCCACTCAGCTGGACCATTCACAGTTACTACCTAATCCGACGCAGACTAGGTAGGCTGCCCCAATTCTCGCTGATCCACTATTGGATTTGCATTTTCTTAAGGTCCAATCTCATCTTGGACTTAAATAACCTAAAGTATTCTGCTCCATTACCGAAGCTAAATATTGCTCCCTTGCCCATTTTTGAGCATAGAGTACTTGGATATCGTATCTTCTTGGTGAACTTAACTTCCCTCCGCTCAAATCCATCACTATGTTCTGTGACAACCTCATCACGATGTACATATCCTCCAATCGTGTTGTTATGGTTTCGATAATTCATGTAAAATTATGGAAATAAAAGTAATACGACAAGGGATATCAATATACATTGTGGGACTGGAATCTAAGCACCGACCTCAGGAAAATTTACCTGATCTCGGGTATATGAGATTATTGTCGAGACAATAAGTGCTGTTATGATCTAAAAGCGTTCTCTAAATTGCATTTGCATATATGAATTTCTGGCTGTAACTTGTGATTGTGGATTATGATTTAGACACCAAGTATAATAGGGTTCGATAAGAGTTGAATACCATGTTTCAAGATTACACTATAAAAGTTGGGATACCTTGTTTCATAATTTACATTATTCAAATTCTTAGGAATCTATGACTATACCATTCTTTTACATTAGAATTCTGAGAATCCAATCATCTTCCAAGCTCTTAATTAATTTTATTTATTTTCTCCGTTCTTGACCGAGGGCTTGCATGTTATTTGACGGCCTATTATTGTTCACTAGGTTTGTAGAAATATTTTCAAAAAAACTACTATTATATCTTGACAAGGACTTGGAGGACAAGAACGATATGCGGCGCTTGAATCTGATCATGTCGGAACAAATTTTCTTCTCATCAATAATTTAAAGGTAAAAGTAATTATATATTTAGGATAATAAATTTAATTTGGTAGAATAGTTAATTTCCTATTTTATAGTTTAGAATTGTCCTTTACCCAAATTGCTATTTATTATATTTTGAAATACGTAACATGTGATAAACCTATCCTAGAACATTGCGGGTGACAATCGCGAATATGAATACTAGAGTATTCATATATCGCGTAGCCTGTGTAACATCTCGTTCCGCTTAAGCGGACTGCCGATTCAAACGGCAAAAGTGCAACATCCCGACCCACTTTGCTCAGGCGAGAATACTCGTTTGAGGCAAAGGATATCCAGACTTGTCTCTCCAGGAGTTTGGCTTAGGCTTTCAGAGGCTCACTCGACGTATCACTCAACAAAGGCGAATCATCGCTAAGGTGGGTGGCTACGGTAAACTTGTCTTTGCTTAGACAGCACAATTAAAATATGGAATAATACATGCTAGTCGCTAGGTGAATCACCCCCTGCATGCTAATAAGAATACAACGCACCTAGCTAAGGGAATAATCCTAACTTGCATTGCTTGTGTTAGAACATGGAATTAAAACATTGCTTATATTCAGACCCTCGCATGCCGCCCTAGATCATGTCGCTCGGGAAGTCCTTTACGGTTTAACTCCTCGGCTTACCTTCAGACCCGAGCCAACATGAATGTTTATGTTTATAAAAATGCATGCTTGCCTGCTTATATATATTGCCTCATTTAAATGCTTGTCGCATAAACTATGCCAAGACCCTGTAATGTTGTGCATGTCATGCATTTATCTAGTTTTCCTCAAAAGATTATCTAATAGTCGTTCTATGCAAGAATGAACCTGCAAGTATCTGGGACCGTTAGGTCACTAAGGCAATCCCTGCACCAGGGGAATGCATCAAGGCAAGTTGTTCACTAAACGAGAATCATGTCAAGCAAATCAAGTAGCACAGCTCGTGGAGCAATACTCGTTCAGAGCAGGAAATTAAGATTCAAGCATCTTATGTACTCGTGTATCTCGTGTATCTCATGGAATTGGAAGACCAATAATTGCATGTCGCGGATAACTCAAAAATAAGGTATAGTTCACGGACAGTCATCGGGGCATTGGGGCCGATCCGATCCGGATGGAACTTCGTGTGCGGTCCATCGTGTGCGGGTGAGATGGTTCGTAGCGCCTCTTGTGCTTTCATTGTGTTCCATTCTCGTTTGGGATTTGGTCCTTTATGGCTATGCCAGCGACACATGTCATATAGATAAGTCATCCTCGCTTAGCGGCTATCCGCGTGCGAGTCATTGCATCGCTTCAAAAGAACAACTGAACATCTGAACGATCTTGATATAATAATACTCGTGTTTGCATATGTTATTTCCTTGATTTTTATTATGAATGCTCGTACTTGAATTAACTTGGTTTGCCTTGGACAGGGAAGGACAAATGGTAAGTTGGTAAGTCTCGTCGTGTTCCCTCTTATATCGCACGGCGTACTGCCACACAGATTAAGCTATTCAATCTTTGCCATGAAACTGATCATAATGCAACTAGAAAGACAATATAATAGTTGGTGTACGGAACCTATATTACGTGTTTGGATTTGTCGAGCGGGCGAGTAGCCTCCCCACCAGTGCATTCAATGTACTGATAATCCACCAGATCGTTTGCAGGGTGCGGGAGAACCTCGTTCAGTGCGGATGCCTCCTTCGTGCGTGATAAGGCATGGAGTTTCTCTAAAGGCTTGGAGCGCTGCATCCAGAACTGAAGCACATATACAAGACATAATGTTGGAACATCGTCTGAACATTCACCTGTACAATCATTCCACAGTTGTAGCCACTTGGCACGTTTTTACTGTTTCAGAGAGAGAGAGATCTGAGTGAATTGTAATCACGGCCAAGCGCCACCTGTAACACTTGTTTATAGCAATAAAGAGTTTATTTTACTTTAACTTGTGTTATTCAATGCTTCCGCTATTGTCGATTCAGTGAACTTGTTACCAATCACCTATGCATTTATAATTCTGCTGCACTCGGATAATCTGTGCGATTATGTGGCTTAGACCTCTTACCGCCAGCCAATGAACCATGGCCTTGTACGAACGCAGCTCACGCTCGTGCGGCATCACGCCCGGATGGGTCAATAGATCACCCCGCGGGAGCGCTGGCGCGGTGATTCTCGCCTAGCGGGGACGGCTGATTAGCCTGCGGGAGATCGGGGCGTGATAACCTGGGGATGATGTTACGTACCCGGGTCATTATATTCTGGGAGCAAGGCATGACACATGTCTTCCATGCTCGCACTAAACATATTAAGCTTGACTAACACTTCATCAGGGAAAGACTTCTTTTCGATTCTCATCTTGTGCTCTTTGTGCTATCTCTAGATCAATTTGTTGATAATTTTACAAAAGGGCTTTACAAACATCGGTTTACTATGTTGTTGTTCAAACATATCACTCATGGACTGCAGAGTTGAAGAGAAAGTAATAAACCTTTATGATTTCTTACCATCTTTTACTAATTATTACATGTTATATATAGTTGTGCAAAATAGATAAAGATTTGATTTAATTATATTTTGTTGGGTCACAGCAAAAATAAACCCAAATAATCAGATAACACCACATGGAAAATTTATAACCGCAAAGACAAGAATTTATATGGTTCGGTCAAGATGCCTACGTCTATGGACTATGGTGATTCAGTTCCCCTATAAAAAAGAAAAGGAATCACAGTAGCTCTTCCAACACTTCTCTCTTTGATCTCAAGAACTCTCTACCACAAAGATAAAGGAAAAAACTCTCTCTCTCTCTCTCAAACTCTTGTGTTAAACTTATTCAACATCTTTCATTGAGCCCAATTGATATGTTTTAAAAAAAATATTATGTCCCTTTATATAGCATGTCATTTATCCATATATGACATACGTTACCATATTTAGAACTCATTGTCTAGGTAGGACCAGGACTTTGCTATAATCCAATCCTATTTGTGCTCCATAGGGCTGGGTATACAGTTCAAGGACCCGTGGTTTTGATCCGGTCCGAACCGTAAATTTCCCAAACAAGTCGGTTCTTAAAATTTTGATATTTAAACGGGGCGGGTCAAGGCGGATCGTGTCACATTAACGGGTCGGATCTAGGGATGGCAATTTTTCCCAAACCCGACGGGGACCAATTTTTTTTTTCTGATGGGGGGTTGGGGATTTAAAAATGAGGACGGGGGCGGGATTAAAAGAATTTCTCGATTGGTTTCGTGTCGGGTATGGGTATAGTACTCCCCGCCCTGGCAGACCCCCGACCCCGATTACGTATATTCATATATTTTTATATGAAAATATAAATCTCTATTTATAATATATTTTGTGGTGTTAACATTTGCTCTTTGTTGTTTTTTTATTTTATGTTCTGACCCGCACCCGGATGATCGGAGCACGAGTACGTGGGCACGCCCAGCCTATGCTAGCTGCAACATCAGCGGTAGAACGATGTCTAGGTCAACAATATCTAACAATCAATCTGACACAATAATATAAACTCAAATTGTCAATGATATCTCAACTCCATAAGGAGGACAAGATAAAAATATATAATTATAATACTCAATCTCAAGGAATCTATAAGAAGCTAAATTGTACGATAAGATATAACAAGAGAAAGAATCCAAGTCTCAAATATCTCCAACAAGACAACACGGTAAGTCAAAAAAATAAATACAATATCCCAAGTCTAAAGTAAATGCCGGAGACAGATCCGGTACCAAAAATACTAAATAAAAAAGTTAGGATAACTAGTGACACCGGCTAGACCTTCCGGCAATCACTCCTGAACTACATGGTCCAATGTTGCTGCTACTTCCTCCCGTGGTTTGTAATAAGTTGGGCACCAGCCCTCCAAGTCAACACTGAAAAATATTTTCCAGTCAGGATGGCACGAGTACAACCCAGTAGCAGTTACAATTAAATGATAAATACTATAAGACAATAATAGTAATAAAATATATAATGAACAGGTAAGAAGATAATCCTGATACGAAAATAGACTGAACAGATAAGTAAGACATCACGATAAGGTAAATAAAGTAAAACAGAAAAGCATGGCAGTAAAGAAGATTCAGATATGTAAAATCCAGTAAGCATGTCATGTAAGTATATAACCAGAGTGAAACCAGTAAGACTGTACCTAATCTATGTGTTTTAAAATACCAGGTTAACATGTGAACGACCAGAGGATAAAATTCGGTAAACCACATGTGTCATGTGTGGCTGCTATCATTCCAGTCAGACCATGGGATATAAAGGGTATGTTCACATGTCTCCTTGGTATTTTCTGTCCGACTAGTACTCATGAATCCAGATCCCGACACGAAAAATCTCAATAGTCTAGAATAGAACATTAGGCCCAAAAAATATATTAGTCCCAAAAAGTCAATAGGACTGAAACCACGTATCTCATGACAATAAATCTATATAATATCAATACGTATATCCAGCATGTCAGAATCAGGTAAAACGGTACTATAAACATGAATCATAGTAAATATCAAATAAAGGAAACTATCAAATAATGTACTCGCCTGAAATTCGGTGCTGAGTATCAAATAGTGTCTGAAATGGTGCTTTGAGGACCTATATATGAATTTCCATGTCAAAGGGTGATTTGGAATAATAAACATGCTTAATTAGGTTGAAATGAGGTTTCTGGGTCATTTCTAGGTTCTTTGTGTCAAACTAGGTCAAAACCTTAATTCTAGGTTCTCATTACCTATTTAGTAGGTATACTTAGTCATACTAGCTAATATTAGGCTATACTATGTTATACCACACTATCTCTAGGTTTCTAGGCCTTACTAGTTGGTATATATCATATATTATCTATATATACTCTTATATCTATATTACCTAGTATCTAGATACCCAACATTACCTTAACCAATACCTCACAATAACTTAATCTACCAATACATGAGTATCTAGTTACTATGATACTTAATACCTTAGTTACAAATTGATACCTTACACTTATTTACTTACCCCAAACCTAGACCAAATACCAATATCCTGGCATCCAATATCTTATCTTAGCACCAATAGCTAGGTTTACCCTCAACTGATATCCATATCCTATAATACCCCAGATACATCTCAAAACCTTAATCCCCTTAACCCATATCTTACTATACCTATTCTACCCCTTCACTCACCACACCCTCACTAACTAATCCTATTAAATACTTACTTGAACTTACACTAACCCAATACTAACAGATTCCCAACTGCTCCCAACCAACTGCAACTTTTACACTTACTACTCCATTCTACACAACCCCTCTTGGCCTGAACCCGAGGTTTGAACTAAATCACTGTAGGACATCCCCATCAAGAACTTGCATGTGCACTGCTATCCCTCTCTCTCTCTCTCTCTACTGCCAATATAGCAGCTTACATCCGCTCCAAGTGCATGCATATTGAACCAATGCTATTGTTACTACTGCTGCACATCTCAGGCATAACACAAACAAGTGCACTCCTACACCTAACTCTAATCACTTTTCACACCCATAAATTCATCTCTATTGATACAATAACATAGCTCCACACTTCTTAATTTTTGCAGTCCAAAACTCCAATACCCTATTACACCTCAACACCAAATACATCCTCTCACAAATCACACTGATACACTACTTAAGGAACCCAAATCCTGTATATAACACCCTACAGTCTACCCCTCACTGATACACAATAACACAGGTACCATTTCTTCTCACAGACATTGGTTCGTACACCCCAATCTTCACTTCACTGCTGCTATATCTATCCTACTGCCTGCAAAGAAACCTCCCCTTGCTGGCCTGAGCACTGCTCAAGCTCGAACATCCTCACATTGATTGCCCCTTGCACTTGGCCAACATATACTGCAAACTGAACTTGCCCAAGCCTCCAAGGCCTGTTGTTGTAGTGTGGCCCATTGCAGCATATCCATCTGCCTGTACCAGGAGAAGCTCCCCAAACTGCTGGTAATGCCTCCACTTTTGCACATGTTGATGTTTGCAGCTACCAAGTTGCTGAACTGAACTGAACATAACATGATACTTCCTACAATGTACTGCCACTATAAAACCCTCACTAAACTAATATCCCACCTTAGAGCACTATACTAGCATACACTCTACCACAGTACACCCCCCTTTAACCCAATACAATACACACACTAATTAAATAAAATACATTATGATACACACTCCATAAACATTATCTAACCAACACACTAACCCAATACCAACCATCCAACACCTACAGTACACTCACCCTCAACATAGGCAATTAATCAAACACTTGCACAACACTCATGATACTTTATGATACACTATCCATGATCCACACCATCATGATAATAACCTTCAATTCATATAAAACACATAGATTATATAAATTATGGTATATATATATATATATATATATATATATATATATATATATATATATATATATATATATATATATATATCACTAATATAGCTAATTACAATGCATTAAAAGAGAAAAAAATTTAATTGGTACAAAATCTCCAAATTACAGATACGTACCATGGTGTATCATGATACAGCTATACGTATCCAATTGTGGACACATGGACATGCTCCCAAACCAAATCTAGCATCAATAACTATATTAGAACATATGACAAACACTTGGTGGTCACCAATTCAGAATTCTACCAAAAAATCTTAGAAAAATACATAGATCTCATAGATTTGGGGACAATACCTCATAATTCTTTGCCTAATAGGTTGGTCATGGCCATAAGTGGGTTCCTAGAGTTTCAAATGGGTATTCTACCATAGAAATTGATATAAATTTGGGATTATACCTATTGGGAGTTAGATCCCAATAAAACTCCTCCAAGTGAACACGTAGAGATTGGAATGGACACGAACTCTTTAGCAATCACCTCTCCAATGGTGTTTCTTGCAATTCCAAGCTTCTAGGCCTCCATGGGACGCTAATTGGTTGGAAATGAGTGGATTGGAATATGAATTGGTAGATAGTTTGGTTGGATTGGGAAAAAGTCACTTTGGGGAAGATGGAGGCTAATAAATAAAATAAAATGAATGGATAAACCCTAATTAGAACATGCCTCTTATAATAGGATTTGTGATGATGCTAAATTTTCAAGTTTGCCCCTCTCCATTTATCATGAAAAAAATCTAATTAATGAAGGAAATTATCTCTATAACTAAAATGGTATATTCTATCAATGCACTAGTTTAATTAATTCTAACAAACTAAGTCATGAACCAACATGAGTGGCACCAACTAATTCTAACTAATACTAGTCAATTCTAATTAACTAGCACACTAACTAACACTAATACATAAACACAATCACTAAATGGTTCTAATCAACACAAATCAAATATAGCTAATCAACACAATTCATGTCTAGTCTAACACTAATATAATTATAACTAACACAAATCAAATATAGCTACATATTTACAACCAATTATGAAATGACAAAAATACCCCTCTCCCGGAATTAGGTGGTTATATTTTAGACTTCTATTTATTACTTGTATGTTTTGTTAGATTAATATTCTCTTTTTATTGTATTGTATCATTTTCTCTATCTAGTAGTATAATTGCTTTATGGAAACCAAATTTTATTAACATGTCTTGTATATATTTTTTTTTAAATAAAAATAGTTTTTAAAGCTTATGATGTACAAAAAAAAGTTGTTAACATGGTATGGGACGAGGATGAAAAAATACGAACGAAAGTGTTAACGGGACGTGGGTGGGGATGGGGATGAGGACGGATAGTGCATTGTTTAACGGGGATGAGGATAAAAAATTAAACCCAAACGGGGACGGAGATGGGGACGAAGAGTGCATTGTTTAACGGGGACGGGGATGAAAAATTAAATTTGACCGGGGACGAAGATGGGCGTATGGTCCCCGGTCCCAACCTGCCCCGTTGCCATCCCTAATCGGGTCGGATCATATTTTTAAAGCAAATGGGACCCCGGTCGGACCCGTTTCTGGGGGTAGAATAAAATTTTCAGTTTGGACTTTACTTGAATACCTAAAATTCTAAGGTTCACTATAGATCCCATAAATAATATGCATGAGATATAGTAAATAAGATTGTCAAAAAATTTAGTTCTTTCCATGTAGTAAATATTATATATGGGTCTCAAGAGTATAATACAGGTCTCAAGAGTAAATATAGTAAACCGAACTTTACTTGGATTTTGGTTTACAATTTTTTATGTAGTAAATAATATGAATTCTTCCCATCATATTTTGGTTTAATATTTGACATTAACGGGTCTTATAGTAAGTAAGAGTATAAAAATAGTAAATAAGAGAATTCAGTTTGAGACTTTACTTGGATTATGGATTCTCTCAATGAAATATTCATAGCATTCCGTAATGAACTCTGCGTTTGAATAATAAACAAGAGTATCAAAAATTACAACTTTATATGGATTCTCTTGTCCTGTACTCCACTTTACTATACAAAATTATGCAAAAGTTCACTACAGAGTTCACTTGAAATATAGCGTTTGAATATGGATTGCCCCCTCCATAATTACAAGTTTATTTGGATTGGCTCTTCGTCTTCTTCTTCTTTTTATGTTGTTGGATGTTTATTTGGTGTAGTTGTTTGAATGTAAGTAACTTGGATTGCCTCCTCTTTATGTTGTTTGATTGTGTTACTTATGGAATATATACTTGGGAAGGTCTGTCGTCTGCTAGCTTACACCGACTTTGTGTTAGACAAATATGTTAAGTGTTAAACATGCCCTTCATTTGATAGGCAAATTTGTCTTCTTTTTCTCTGAAGAAGTACTATTCCTCTTGGGTGTTTAGTCTAGGATTTCATCGCCTTCATGAAGTAACAGTCACGAATCACAACGCACTACCAAAATATGATAAAATAGCAACATTTTTAGCGACGTCTTAATAAAACGTTGCTAATATTAAAGACGAGCGACTCCAAAAAGAAACGTCGCTATACGTCTCTATTGGCGACAAATAGCGACGTTTAGCGACTGCACTTCAGTTTTTAAAGAATAGTCGCTATAAGTTTCTTTAACGTCGCTAAACATTACTAAATTTTTCGATTTAGTGACGTTTAGCGACACATTTATCGACGTTTCTTTTTTAGATTTTTAGAGACATTTTTTTGCAGCGTCGCTAACGTCGCAAACTTTTTAATTAGAAGTACCCCCCCTCTATCCTCCTCTTTCTCCCCCTTACCTACCCTCCCCATCGGCTCCCCTACAGCCCCCTACTCCGGCACCCCACCCCCCCAAGCGCCCCCCTCCCGCACGGCTCCTCCCTTCCGGTGTGGCTCCAACCCTCCAACGACCTCAGACTTCTCCTCCTCTAGGTAAACCCTAACCCTATCTCTCTCTCTCTCTCTCTCTCTCACACACACACACACACACGGATCTCACAGATACAGACACGATATGACACTGACATAGACACGACATACACACAAACACAAACACGACACACATACTATCACAGACAAAACCTGACACAGATACAACACACATACAGACACAGACACGACATACACACACACCGACACACAGATGACATACTGTCACAGACACACACACTGAGACAGACACGACACAAAATCGCCTCCCTCACCCCCCACTACGACGCGGCCGTGTTCGCCCCCCAACCCCAACACAGGCGACCCCAGACGCGGCTCCTTCCCCTCCGGCATGACTCCTCCCCTCCGTCGACCCCTCTCGCAGGCGCTCCTCCTCCCTTCCTCCCTGCTCGGTAAACCCTAACCCAGACCCGGACACAACTAGGACATACACATACATACTGGACACAATCAAGACACATGGACACACACAGGACATTGTTGTAATTTTGAGTGTTGGGTTTCAAAATTTTACTGGGGGATAGTCTTATATGAAACTTTGAGAGAAATTAGACTTTTGAATGTTTTGTAAGGATAGTTAGTAGACAACCGATTTGTTTCAGATTATTGCATAGTCAGTTGTCCACTGTATAAAGTTTATGATTTTGTTCATGTCATATCGCGGGCTAATATTCATGTAAGGCACTTTTATTAAAAGAACAATGTTGTTTGTTATACTGAAAATCTTGTATTCTTATATAATAGATTTTTATCTTCCAAAAGGTACTATAGTTTGATGCTAAAAATTACAGTGTTAGATATCATATGCAATAGTGGCTACCAATGTCCATTGGATCATAAATTAAGTTGGGTTCGTAGTATCGATATCAAAATCGGTATCGGACCCTTACTACGAGTATCGGGGTCGGCGTTATCGGCAGTATATCAGTGGTTTCGGATCAGAATATTGGATTTTTGGAATCCGAAAGAAAATAATTATTAATAAATTATTAGAATTTTAAAAAGAATATTTTATACATTTAGGCATAATTTTAAGTATTTCCATCTGTTGTTTTTAGTACTTTTGAAATTGAATAAAATACTAGTTACACATGTTGATTGGTTTACCTGAGATAGATAAGTTTTCTTCTTTTACATGCTTTTACAACCATACTATGATTTTTTACACCCTTGTTTATTTGCCTTTTCGTTCAATTTTCTTTGCCGAATTGACTAGAAAAGTGACCCTTGCAAATTCTTGGACCAATTTTATCTATATATTTTATGTAGATCAATTTTCCGTGGCCTTTACAAAATTTAATGCAGTTTTTTATAGATCAATTTTATCTATATATTTTTTGTGCGTGTAATTAGAAATTTTTAAAATAAAATAGATTTGGATTTTAATTTGACTGGATTATATTTTAAGTATGCATGTGTCCACTTGGAATTTTATATAAGATGGGACCAAGTATCTCTTTAGATATTATAGTTTTTATTATTATAAGTATTTGCAATTTTGTATTCAGATAGTTTATAAAATATTTAGTATTTCCCAAATTAAGGAATTAGTTGAGACACTTGTTATAAAATTAATATTGGACATTGTAAACTTGTATGCTGCCACAATAATTGTCACATCAATTACAAAAATAAAGATTATTATGAGACCTCTAGAAAACTATAATGCATATTTTATTGTTGTTATTTGAATATATATATATATATATATATATATATATATATATATATATATATATATATATATATATATATATATATATATATATACTCGTTCAAATCTATCCAGTGTGGCACCAAAGCTTGGAAAAGAGGATGAGTTTGAACTTAGTATCAGCCGATACCAACCCGATATGGCCGATACCGATACATGTACTATATTTTTAATATGGAATGTAATATCTATTTTAACTATATGGATACATATATTTATATCTATTATCAATTATATTCTTTGTTTCCATCTATCTTACCAGATGGCACCCATGACCCGAGCACGTGCACGTCGCTTGAGAGTGGTACCTCCTACTGTTAAGGAGAAAGTGATACCTCCTACTGTTAAGGAGGAAGTGACTATTAAGGAGGAAGTGACACATTCTACTGTTAAATTGGAAGCGTTTGTTAAGGAGGAAGTGGCAACTCTTATTGTTAAGGAGGAAGTGGTACCTCCTACTGTTGGGCAGGCACCAGCTCAGAGGGGGAGTTCCAGTCACCCAGCACCTATAGCGGAGATTGATCACCTAGACGCTGCTTATGAGAAGTATCTGAGGGACTGGGTTCTGCCCTAGCGTATTGGATTTCCTTGAGAGATTGAGAAATTGGATAAGACTTATGGTGTAACTGTGATACTTTTATTGTGTGACTGTGATACTTTTATATTGTACTTTTTGTGTGACTGTGATACTTTTATTTTGTGTTTATTGTGTGACTGTGATATTTTATATACTTTTGTGATATTTCATATACTTTTATGATATTTCATATACGTATGCACCTGTTCCTACTTCTGCTCCTGCTAATGCTCCGGTCCCGTATACCTCGGGATAGATCTCGCCTGCTAATCCTGGGGACATAATCCGGATCCAGGTCCTCAGGGGACATAGCAAGGTACAAAATAACTCATGCCAAAATAAATGCAGTGCAGCAATAATTGAATCAATAGGGTAAACTATATAACCAGCTAAGTGATATGCAAGTGAGAGTTTTAATCATACTCGGGCTGAGACTACTATAGGATCTGTGTAAACTCCCTCGACCAGATTTCAGCATTTTAGGATTATTTTTAGCAATTTAGGATTTATTGCAACATTTTAATTTTATTTTGCTTACATATCCTATTGATTTGTGCACCTGTCTATCACCGAATTATTGGAGCTTTACCTTGACTGTTATCCCCGAACAAAGTTCACATACCTCTCATAGACATGCTAGTCTATTTTTCTGAACCTTGTGCAACTCCCAGATACTCTGTTTTGTGCCTCGTTTTAGACTCACAAATATCGTTACAAACGTACGTATTTAAATTTCCAGACCTGTACCCATCTCTGTTCCAACAGATATTAGAGACCCAACATGCACCTGTTTTGCCCAAAAAAAAATACGTTATTATTCTACTTTGAGTATACTACATTTAGTATGTTTACACCGTACTGAAATTATGGCCCTACCTATTTTTAAATAATTAGTAAACACCGTGCGCATTAATTATTAATTAATTAATACGGTGACCCGTATCACCCAAAACCAGGCCCAGCCCCTGCCCAGACTCACCCCCACACACTCTCAAGGCCCTCCCACAGCTTTCCCCCTCAATTCTGTGCATTTTAGCATTTTCAGGAATATAGTATTTTTCCCAGACAAATTGCGTAATTACGCAATTTCCCAATTTAGGACCTCTGTGCAATTTATAAAATTGCAGGAGTTTTTCTGCAAATTTTCAGTGTGAGGTGTCAGCCTCCTATTGGCCGGTGAACCTACACCGTCCATTTGGAAGTGGGTCCCACCTAAAAAAATATCTAGAAAATATCCTATAAATATCTATAGATATTTACTTATTAAAATATCTAAAATATTTATTATATAATACCTAAATCCCTAAACCTAACCCTAGCCGTCAGCCGACCCCCCCCCCCCCCCCGCCGGAGCAGCTCCGCCTCCCCCTCCCGCGGCGAGCCGATCCCCCCCAGCCGGAACAGCTCCGCCTCCCCCCCGCAGCGGCCGACTTCCCCACTCCTCCCTGTCCAGTTACTATCATCACTGTAGAAGCATGAAAAATACGCTGGATAGCTGTACACAACATGGTGATGCAGGGCAGCGTAAGCAAGGGACCTCAAGGCCATCAAGAGTGCAACGGAGCTTTTTCGCTGAGCACGGCGTAAAATATGATGGAACCATCCGTGTAAATGCAGTATGACCAGGCCGCTTCAGCGTAGACGGGGTGCTTCATCGCCTCCATAGCGTAAAACTTATCCGCTTTCATAGCAGCGTTAAAGCGTACGAGGAACGCTTCGTCTTCCCCGAAATGAACCTGTCAAGTCACGCAGTGAACCTGACATCTGACTCCTGAAAAAAAGTGCTGCACGGCTACCCAGACGACGGCTGGAAAGATGGCAGACCACTCGGGACGTGCCCCACAGTATGATGGCGGATCTCTGCATTTAATGTAGAGGATTTGATTAAATATCACCGAACCGTCGTTTACTGACATCCCCTCAGCGGAGACTGCTTTTACGCGTACAAGGGGATACGCTGCCTTGTTTTACACAGGCAAACGTGAATTATTTACGCTCCGCGGAAGACAAACAGACTGCCACGTCAAAAGCTGCTCTTCGTATAGGGTTCGAGGCACGTCTCTGCACCGAATGCTCAGAACGGTGGCAGGCCTTCGAAACACGCCTCGGCAATTAATGATGATGGCGGATCTCTGTATTTAATGTGAGAGATTTGATTATATCTCCAAAAGCCGTAATTTCGGCTAAAGACGTCCACATTACCTCGGCTTCTGCGCCCATTCAGCTTCTATGCTCGTTCGGCTTCTATGCTCATTCGGCCTTCTATGCTCATTCGGCCTTCTGTGCTTATTCGGCTTCTATGCCATCAGGCTTCTACGCCTACTCGGCTTCTATGCCTACTTGGCTTCTACGCCATGGTGATAGACATTGGCTTCTATGCCAACCTCTTCTACACGAGGGATACCTACCTACGTGGCTTCTACGCCGTGATCTTCGTAGCGATTATACACGTTTTGTCCCTTAGTTGGACCCGCGTCACACACTCATTCAAAAGGTCATCTATACGCAGGCTTTGGTTATTTTAACCGTTGTGTAAAAGGGTGCTGTACTTTCCACTACTCAGTTTCCACACCGATTGAGTGGTCACTGTCACCAAAACTCTATAAATAGAGACCTCTATCAACAGAGGAACAGGTCGAGATTTTAAAAATCGAACGAGGAAAAATCGAACGAGGAGGTCGAGATTTTAAAAATCGAACGAGGAGGTCGAGATTTTAAAAATCGAACGAGGAGGTCGAGACTTTAAAAATCGAACAAGGTCGAAACTTTGAAAGAAGATCGAACCACGGGCCAAAACATTGGAGATTGAGGAGAGATCGAAGAGTCTTTGAGAGAGAGAGAGAAGCATCCAGAGCTCAGGCAAAGAGTAGCGATCGACGACATCGGCATCGTGCATCCATCCTCTTTCGCCACTTACGAAGCTGCTTCCCATCTTCCACGGCACTTCTTCACCATCGTGTAGTCCAAGGGCTAAAGTGATCGACTGCAGATCAGACACCTATAGCAATCATCTACCCAGATTAAATAAATTGTACTCCCACATCCTCGTATAGGATCAAATTATACAAGTTTGTTCGTAAACTAAAGAAGATGAGTTTCGTGCAAACCTCGTATTATATACATTTCGTTCTTTCGTTTAATACCACAAACAAGATGGCGACTCTGCTGGGGACATCTTTCTCTTCTGATGAGGAAGCGATTGCTCAACACAATGCGGTATCCATGGGATCCGTGAAGAAGACACTGGTCGTCCAGTTCGACCAGTCTGCCTGCGAAGACATGCTTCGGACGGGGGGGTAGCTCTCACTCTCTCTCTGTACAAAACGACAGGAAGCTGTGCAAGGTCTGGATGCCCAAGACATCCTCTACCATTCCTATGGACTCTCCGATCTCTCCGATCTCTCCGACCAATGAGGTTGTAGCATTGCTCCCTCCGTGCCCTGCACGTAAAATTCAGTCTCCCGCTACGCGCGGTACAGACGAAACTTCGGGCAAAGCCTTAGCGCTAACCCAGAAGTATCCACTGCGCTCTATGCGTAAAAATCAGTCTTCCGCTACGCGCGGTACAGACAAAACTTCGGACAAAGCCTCAGCGCTAACCCAGAAGTATCTACTGCGCTCTACGCGTAGAAACCAGTCTCCCGCTACGCGCAGTACAGACAAAACTTTGGGCAAAGCCTCAGCGCTAACCCCGAGGTATCCACTGCGCTCTATGCGTAGAAACTAGTCTCTCGTCCGTGGCAGAATAGACAAAACTTCTGATGATGCCTCAGCACCAAATCGGAAGTACAAAGCACGCTCCACGCGTAAGACAATATCTGACCTCTATGGGGAACCAGATGACACCCGTGATCTCCGCAAGGAAAAGCAAGCGGCGAGCTACTTAAATTCTCGGCATTCACGCCAGCAAGGGAACAATCTACCCGCCCTCCAAATTACGCGAGAAGCAGATGGCCGCCTGAGGACATCCTCAGCCTTACGCCAACCAGAGCGAAGCTCGAAATTACGCCAGGCGAAGTCCCTAAGCGTACAGAAGGCTCGATTGACGGAAAGACACGCTCCTCGGACCCAGATGGCCAATCTGTTATATACAAGTGGCACAAGGAAGACTATGGTCCCCATCATTCGCACGCCTACCAATAGGAACAGGAGGAACAAGCCATCATCTTCTTCTTCCGCAACTTCTCCTGACCTGCGCAAGTATCTAATCCAGAGACGCAAGGAGAGGGAATCTTCCAGCATGGCTATTACGCCTCCTAACGAGCACTGTTGTGATGGTCACAGGATTGTAATTAATTGCTGCTGTTCCAAAGCAAAACGGCCAGTTTTTGATCGACTGAGCTACTCTCCATCTTTTCTAGAAGAAGAGCCCACGCATGCATCTGTGAACATGGCTTCACATATACCTGGAGGAAGCTCAGGCTCAAGACATCCGTCCTCTGGAACCCCGAGCCGAAGGAGATTCAACATACTCCTAAGAGACACTGAAGATGGGGTGTTCCAGAACACTCGTTCGAGGTCACAACAACTGACTTCATACTCCTCTAATTCCGACGCTGGGGGTCGCCATTCTCCTGAATCAAATACTGAGAGTATAGAGTCGACTTCTGCAGCGACCTATACACATCCTTCGACGATGCCCAGGGACATGGGAGTATACGCCATTGGAGATGAATATGAGGAAGCTTCGCCGTCAGGAAGCGAGGAATATCGCATCACTACACTGGAGACGTCTCTGAAACAAATGCAATCCATGATGGAGAATATGCACCAGATGATACTAACTCAACAGGCGGCTACTCATAAACTCAATATATTGTCCGATTCAAAGCCTGTAAAGCAGCACCAACGCCGGTTCCGCCCGGATATGATGGACGCCATTGAAGCTGAAGTCAAGAAGTTGATAGCCTGCGGTTTCATCCGGGAGGAACAACACCCCGACTGGGTCGCCAATGTTGTCCCAGTCATGAAGAAGAATGGAAAAGTACGAGTCTGCATCGATTACCGAGATCTGAACGCAGCCTGCCCCAAGGACGAGTTTTCTCTTCCCATCATAGACGTCATGATTGACAATACCTGCGGTTTCGAACGTATGTCTTTCATGGACGGATTCTCAGGATACAATCAAATCAAGATGCATCCTGAAGACGAGAAGCATACTGCCTTTCGGATACCACTGGAGGTATATTGCTATACGGTCATGCCCTTTGGGTTGAAGAACGCCGGAGCTACTTACCAACGGACTATGAGTAACATATTCCACAAGCATTTACGCAAAATAGTGGAATATTACGTAGACGATATAGCTGTCAAAAGCCGCCTTAGTGTCAATCACATCCAAGACTTGAAGACGATATTTGAGCTGATGCGCCAACATCAACTCAAAATGAATCCTACAAAGTCCTTTCTGGGTGTATCTAGTGGCAAATTTCTGGGATTTGTCATTACCGCCAAAGGCATTCAAGTGGACCCTGATAAAGTCAAGGCCATCTTGGAAATGCGACCACCCCGTAATCTGAGGGAACTCAGGGGATTTCAAGGTCGTCTGGCCTATATCCGGAGATTCATATCCAACCTCTTTGGAAGATGCCAGCCTTTTTCTCGCCTCATGAAGAAAGGTGTATCCTTCGTATGGGACGAAGCCTGTCAGCAAGCGTTCGGGGATATCAAGCACTACCTCACTAGTCCGCCAGTTCTGGTGCCTCCCGTCGTAGGAAGACCATTCTTCCTGTACGTTCGAGCGATGGACCATTCCTTGGGAGCTCTTCTCGCGCAGAAGAACGATGCAGGACATGAACAGGCTATCTACTATCTAAGTAGAATGATGATCAGAGCTGAGCACCGGTATAATCCGGTGAAAAAAGAATGTTTGGCTCTGATGTTCGCTATCCAGAAGACGCGGCACTATGTCACCGGCCAGACTATTCACGTCATCTCCAAGATTAATCCTCTTCGGGTACTGATGAACAAGCCAAGTATTCTTAACTTCCGACTCACAACTTGGGCGATGTTATTGACACCATATGACATAGTGTACGTCCCTCAGAAGTCCATCAAAGGCCAAGCATTGACTGACTTCCTAGCTGCTCATCCGATCCCGAAGGCCTCCAAATTATACGAGGACATTCCCGACGAAGTTGCAGAATGTAGTTCCGCAATAGAAAGTGACGCATGGCAACTGTTCTTCGACGGCGCCTCCAGGACTAGTCCCAAAGGAAACGTGGTTTCAGGGGTAGGAATTGTCCTGGTTACTCCCGATAAACTCATCATCTATCGAGCATATTCTCTTAACGAGCCATGTTCCAACAATGTGGCAGAGTACAATGCTCTACTAATCGGGCTCCAAGTCGCTAAAGAGCTGGGGGTCGAATCTCTGGAAGCTTTTGGTGATTCTCTGCTTATCGTCAATCAAGTCAGGGGAATATATGAAGTCCGGAATCCAGACCCCATCCCCTATCACCAAGCAACGGTCGAGATATCCGTGACATTCAAAGGATTCTTCCTAGAGCATGTACCTCGATCTCAGAATCTGGAAGCCGATGCCTTAGCCAGTCTAGCTGCAGATTTAGCTACTCCTATAAGAAGGCAGAATTCGGTAATCCTTCTTAACAGAGATCTATTTTGCATGAAGAACAACGCTCACATCGAACGCAGTTACGCTGTGAATACCGATCCTCCTACGAGAGATTGGAGAAGTCCCTTTATAGATTTCGTGGCATACGGAATCTTGCCAGAGGACCCTAAAGAAGCAGAATCCGTCAAAAGACGATCATTACGCTTCTACTTCGATGCATCTTCACAATGCATATATCGCCGGACCTACGACGGACTGCTATTGAGATGTCTCTCTAATGACGAAGCACAACAGGATCGTCCGCGAAGCTCACGACAGCATATGCGAGACGCATCAACCCGGTCCTAAGCTACAGGATCGTATCAGGAGAATGGGCTATTACTGGCCCACTATGATCGCGGACGCAATCCAGTATGCCAGACGATGCAGAGCCTGCTAGGTCCATGCAGACTTCATACATCAATCGTCCGAATATCTATATCCTACGGTTGTATCCTGGCCTTTCGAAGCATGGGGTATGGACATCATTGGTCCTATTCACCCGTCTTCTTCCAGAGGTCACCAGTTCATACTGGCCATCACGGATTACTTCTCCAAATGGGCAGAGGCGATCCCTCTCACTGAGGTAAAAATATCCAATGTGATTAGCTTCATCAAGCATCACATCATTTATCGCTTTGGGATTTCCCGAAGGATAATCTATGACAATGGGCCTCAGTTCATCAGCCAAGCGTTTCATCGATTTTGCGATAAAAATCGGATACAAAATATCGCCTCTATGGCGTATTATCCAGCTGCTAATGGTTTGGCGGAAGCCTTCAACAAAACCATTATCAAACTCTTGAAGAAGTTTGTCTCTTCGAACAAAAGAGATTGGAACGAGAAGCTGGAAGAATATCTCTAGGCATACCGCACAACGGTCCGAGCACCGACAGGTTGTACCCCGTTCTCACTGGTCTACGGGAGTGAAGCAGTTCTTCTCATCAAAATCCAAATCCCGTCACTCAGGATAACAGTCGCCAATGAGTTAACTCGGGAAAAGAATGACCTTTTAAGGCTTCAAGAGCTAGAAGGATTAGACGAGAAATGCCTTCAAGCTCAACAGAGCATCGCGTTCTATCAAGCGCGCATTTCCAGAGCTTTTAATCAAAAAGTAAAGGAAAGAGTGTTCAAAGTTGGCGAGCTAGTCTTAGCTGTAAGAAGGCCAATGATTCTCACTCACAGAAGCAAGGGAACATTTTAGCCCAAATGGGAAGGCCCTACGTGATCGAGACAACGTTCTCAAACGGCGCTTACAGGTTAGCCCAGCCTAATGGAGACCTACTAATGGCTCCTATCAATGGCAAATTCCTGAAAAGGTACTATGCTTAACCTCCTCTGCTCAAGTAGAATAAGGCAAAAATCTCATTCTGACAAAACTACTTCCAAAACGAAACTACTTGGGCCATATTCTATCATGACCATATGACCTCTGAATAGATACGCCCTGCTAAAAAAGGGTTTACCGAGAGACTATCACGTCCATACTACCTCTGATATTACTCTCACCCAAATTCGTCATTTACATTTCGAAATGACGGGTCCATAAAGTCAGATGAAAAGCCTCTTTATTATTTCCCAAAAAAAAGAGCGGGAGTACATTAAAAAGCAAAAGCAAAAGTACATCATGAAGGAGGAGCGATCAAATCGCGAATCTGCTGCGCCAGTCTGGCCATCTTCTCATTCCTGGAGTCCAAAACGGCAGCTCGAGCTAGCTCCTATCTTGTCTCCTCATCATTCAAGCCGGATAAATCAGACAGAGAATGTGTAAGAGCGGCGTGCATGGCACTCGCATCTGCCAAGTTCTGTTGAGCTTCTTCCATCTGGCTCTGTAACACATACACACCGACGGCTGAAGCACGAGACCACTCCTTCGCTAAAGCGAGCTCAGCCTCCAACTTACGAACCCTCGCTTCATTTTTCTTATGTTCAGCTTTACTCTTGGCCAACTGGGGAACAACACACTCTAAGAGGGTGTGCTCGTCGCTCATCTCCTGCTGCCGCATCTCGAGGGACCTGCCCAGAGCTTCCAACTCTCCCAGCCTTGCAGTCAGCGAGTCATATTCATCCTGGACCAAATCGTCGACACTGCCTTGGGATAGCTGCGAGTATTCGTTAATGGGTTGCTCCAAACCATTAACTACCTCCGCCAGGGCGTCAGCTAAACCAGTATCGCCAAGGTCCCTGATCGCCTCTATCGAAAACTGAGAGGACCTCTTCAGGCGCTCAAAGTTCAAATTCTTCTCCAACACCATTGATATTAGCATTTTTAAAGTGTTGTAAAGATACTGGTATACTTCTCGGTCAGCGCAACTAGGCCCGAATGCACGCTGGGAGTGGCTGCAATATTGTCGAACCCGCTCCAGAGGCAACCACCATCGACGTGGCCACAGTCCTCGTCTCAACAGGGGGTACGACAAAAGAGGAAGCGCCAACCCGCATACTCGAAGGAGGCATTGTTGCAACGACAGGGTCGTCCTCTTGAGGTATCGAAGCCTCGTCGGCAGGCGAGCCGGCACCCGAAGATGCTTCCCCTTCAAAACCAGGCACCTCCGTATCAAGGCCAGGACCTGACACGGAGCCGAAGAACGTATATGCATTGCCCTCCCCGAAGAGGTCGTCCCCTGAGAAGAAGACAAGAGGAAGCTAATGTCCGCACGATATTAATTTTCCTAAAGAAGAGGCACGAAAAGACGACAGTGATGCTAGGCAAGCTGTCATACCTGGAGATAAGGGCCTGCTAACTGACACTGGCAAATACTCTTCCAGGTCTTCGCCAAGATCCACTTGAGGCTCATTAACTGGAATCTCGCTAGAAGCGCTGACGGGCACGGCAGGGGCCTCTCCCAATGCTGATCCGGACAAAGGTATATGGAATATTATAACCAGCCTCGAAGGCGACTTCGTTCCACTACCTGAAGCAGTAGCAGCGGTAGCAGCGGTAGCAGCCTCCAACTGAGATTCTTCGGCGCCACCGGCCAAAACTGTAGAAGGTTCCTCTCTAAAAGGCGAGGAACCCCCAATCAAAGAATCATCCCCGACATAGGGAGAAGCAGGCTCACTTTCAGGAGCCTCAATGCCAGGAATCTGGAGAGGACGAGTAACCATCCTCTTCGTCCTCTTACGAGGGGAAGCCTCCTTTAGAGCGAGAGCCCTTCGTTTCCCAGAGACTACCAACGCCCCTGCAGGCGGAGGTATTTCACCCCTCGGTACCGATACGAGAGGCTCATCCGGAGTAGCGGACTCGTCACCCTCGTCAGAAGAAATCGAGGGGTCTTCAACCCTTCCCCCAGGTTTGGAAGAGGGCACCCTAAAACTTCCACCCATATCAAAATCGCGATGGGAGGTATTCGTTGCCACATAGAACTGGGCATACGAATGCAGGATACGCAGCTCCGTGGAGGGTGTGATGAAGGGCACAATAAAAATTGCCCTGGTGCAGCCCATGATAAAATATCGCCATCCCCTCGCTCCATCGATGAGTCCACCTCTGGACCTGAAGCTGGTAACGGCGTTGCCCACATGCAACTGATCATACCCAAACTGCCTGGCAAACCGACTAGGCAGGTAGGGTTCGAAGAAGCAGTGATCTTCACTTCTGTACAGCAGGTGGGAAGGTCTAATGCAAACCAACTAATTGAAGGCTTCAGGAGAAAGAATGGTCTTATCTCTACCTGAGTCCTCAAGCCTAATCCCCGATTGGTTGCGATGAACAGAGGGGACACTGCAAAGGAGCTTCCAGCTGTGACCGCAATGCAGCACCCGCCGACAGTCTAAAACTGTGAGCATATTCCAAGAGGATTTCTTGTAATTCAGTAAGAAACTCCCCCCCAAGCTACTGTCGGAACCGGGAGACATCACCCGGGGGTTATGGAGAATTAACCATCCCATCAAATACAGGTATGGTAATTCCACCCGGGGAAAGCTTTCATGCCGAGCTTCATCAGCGAGCAGTGCCTCAGTCATCGCCCTCAGGCCAGCTTGTATGCGGCACACCATGGCAGGGAGCAAGCCCAGTCTCGCCCCAAACACCAGACGCACTGCAGTTCACAAGATGTTACGGTGAATACGATCCGCAGATGCGATGCCGGGTACCACCAGTCGGCACAGCCATATAGAGAGGAAGCCAGCCAGTTGAGCTTCCTTGGATAGAGCCCTGCGGCAATGCCTCAGATAGCTGTAGGGCTTAGTACCTGCAGGGTATTTTCCTATCCCTTCGACGAGGATCTGATCCGGAGCCCTAGCATCCTCCAGGAGATCATTGACTTCCTGAGCAGTCAGCACGCTCAGAGGATTCACAGGCTCATCCTTGACTTCCAAAACTTTCTTCGGCTGAGCAGCCCTAGCCCGATGAAAAAAGAGGTAGGATGTCCATTTACTGGTGTGAGCCAAATCTGAAGGCTCAGCATAGAAGGCGGTGCAAGCAAGGTAGTGGCACATCATCTCCTGATATACTTCCACTACCCGAGGGTCTGAATCCCCCAACTCCTGGTTCGTGGGAACATACTCTTCGTACGGAGTATCCTCCATCGACAGTCTCGAGATCTCTGCCATCTCATGAAGGGCCAATCCCAACTCCCCCAGCGGAGTGGCGAAGGTCCCGGTGAGCGGAATGTATCGCTCCATCAGTGCCAAAAACAGGTTAGGGTTAGGAGGTAACCCAACGCTGGTGGCACTCACAGCTGCCAACAGACCGATGTTCTCCAACTTGATCCGAAAATGCTCCAGGGCCCAATCAACTAAGCGAGCCCATCGAAGATTTGTTGGGGTCATCCACCCATTGCATCGAGGATTCACCTTGGGGTATACTCCTCCGCGCCCCATGAAATTATTGTAAAAGGTCGGCAATTGCACCGGCTGGAGCACCAAGCTGTCTTCACTCGGGATACTGCCCGGGTACAATCCCCTGAACAACGTTACAGGACCGGAAGGGCGGCTGACAAATAGGCCAGATCCTTTTTGATAGAAGATCTTCCCCGGCCTACCGTGAAGATCGGAAGTCAGCGTCCACGACATCTTTCTGGGATATGTAGCATGAAAGAATGTCGAGATGGGATAATCTCTCGGCATCTTGGGCAGACTCAAGACTAACTTCCTGGCAGGGAAAACCCAGAGTTCTTTCTTTGGCTTCGTCTGGGACTGCTTATCAATCATGTCCCCGAAAAAAAAGACCGACTTTATATACTGGTCCCCGTCTACATACGTCAAAGGCTCTCCATTAATCATGTTCAGCAGCGTTCGCTCGCCCTGAGCCGATATCAAGATTTCCTTTCCTTTAGGATATTGGGGTCCGGAGATAGGAAATACCACATGGGACAGATCCTCCAGATAGTTGGAGTACAACAGCCCGGCGGCAGAACCCATCACCTCGGCTAGCGGAGACTCGCCCAAGTTAACTGCAAGGGTGGGAGAAAAATACGTCAGTTTTATACTAGACGTTACAAATATCACAGCACATGCCAAGAGGCAGCGGTCTGAGCTCTACGGCAAGACTGTACAAACTTTGATCGTTTACGCCGGAATTGTCATCCAGAAGCGTAACAATTCAAGTCGGCAGTATACAGTCTGTGCATTACGCCAGACTACCAAGGTTCGAGCTATTACGCCAGAATTTTCATCCACAAGCGTAAAATTTCAAAATTATACAGTATACACTAAGTTTTCGGCAGTCAAAGCTTTTTACGCTTAACTGCGAAAATCTGGAGTTTTTACGCTGACACATTAGAAATGTGAGCGTAAAAGATAAAATGTCTCCGTGCATCATCTTTCTCAAAGAGGCTATCAGCACAGAAGACGACCTAGTGCGGTCACGTTCAACGTGTGCGAAGGATTTTTCAATCGTTCTCATTCGTCCCAAAAGATCTACCTATCAGGCCGGGTGCACTGCTCATCGGCGGGATGCTCAGCTCAGAATGGGGTTCGCCCTGTCCAACCGGAGGCACTCCTGCTTGGGCAGAAAAACGAGAAGAGGAATCAATCTTCTTTCCCTTAGAGGAGGAGGATTGCTTAGAGGCCATTACTGGAAACTTTGAAGACTCGGAGAAGAGCTCGAACAGTCAGAGGCTTTCTTTCGCAGAAGACGGATGAAAAGTTCTTCTCTCAGAAAACTTGAGATATATATAGAGTTCGGATGGACTCCTCGGACCCCGAACCAAATTTCCTAATTAAATATTCGATTATGATTGGGTCCTACGTCAGCTTATTATTCAGAGAAGACGGACAGTCAGCAAATTCGAAAAGTTTTTCGCATAAAGCAGGTCAGCAGTTCTTACGCTAAGGAGCTTTCTACGCTCGACAGCAACAGATCTACGGTTTCACGCTCGCAAGCTATAAGTCTATGGTTTTACGCCCGGTTTCCTTTGTGCTCGGTAGCTTTTATGCTCGAGAGGCCATAATCCTACGACTTCATGCCAGCAGATAACAAATCGATGATCTCACGTCGGTGGTGCTTAGTTTACGCTCAGAAGCAACAGATCTGCGACTTCACGCTCGAAAAAATTTTCTTTTCAGAAGCTACAAATCTACAGTTCTACGCTAAGGAGCTTTCTACACTCGACAGCTACAAATCTATGGCTTTACGTTCGACGGCTACAAGTCGAGTTTTACGCCCAGATGCCTTTATGCTCAGTAGCTTTTATGCTCGAGAGGCTACAAACCTACGACTTCACGCTCAGGAACTACAAGTCTATGATTTCACGCTCGATGGTGTTTAGTTTATGCTCAGAAGCTGCAGACTAATGATTTCACGCTCCACGACTTCCCGCACATCTGAAGGATATGCCGGCCAGATCATGCGTACATCTGAACGGTCCTCAAAAGTGGTCAATTGCAAAAAGTTCACACAGAGGATACTCGTTCTTGACCTCAAGATATCCCAAGTACCCGAAGCATACAGAGTTCAACATTGAAAAACTACTCTTCTTCATGGGTCGATTCGAAGTTCATCCAGACCCCAGTCTGAATATTTCATCTATCAAGATGGCAACTTAGTTTGACAGCCATTTCTCGACCCTGTTCCAAGGGATTCTCGAGAAATCATTCTTGAAGATGATGTCTGAATAAAGAAATTCTGTTCATCAAAAGCAGCAGATCAGAATTCTATGTGGTTCCTCACTCCTAAAATAGTAGGACGGTTCGAACACTCGAATGCTAAAGCGGCTTTCTACGCATCTCTAGTTATACGTAAAAGACAGGACAGGACCTAGCACTCTTTCTAAACAGAGTTGGCGTAAAGAATCAGACGTGTCAAAGCTACACATATTCAGACTTCACAGCAACGTATGGCAAGACAATCATATGCACAGAAGAAGACGACTTTATTAAAAATAGAAAATTACGATTACATATGAGGGAAATCCAGTCTACAAGGGGTTTTTTCTTCATTTTCGTGAATACATATGAGGGAAATCCCGTCTACAAAGGATTTCCTCGTCATCATCGGAAGGCCACCCCCCAGGATCTGTTCTGACAGGTTCTCGCACCGGTGAAGGTCTTTCTCTTCTTCCATGGCAGTTCATCGACTTCTACAGTCATGAACAAGAAGATGATTGCTGGTAGGAGGATACAGCACTGGGCCTACCTGAACTTCTTCAGAGCCCATCCTCCACACGCCATGTCAGATCCAGTTGAGGCTTCTTTAACCCAACTCGATCGAGGACGACAGTTACAGTTTGTCTTCTCTCGTCCGCGGAAGTCTCAGGAGAAAATAGGCAGCTTGCAAGCTGTGTGGTCTAATACGACCCTTCCTCTCTCCCGGAGAACCACCATACAAAGTTGCTGATTATCCCGAGCAAAGGAGGCTATGATATCCTTCCATGATCCATCGTTGCAGATGAGACTTGCTCGAAGATGCCATCTTTTTTGGCTCCTTATATGCTGGAAGAACATGGTCTTCTTCTTCCTCAGATCGACCCGACGGACTCCGGCGATCATCCTTGTGTGGCGAAAGGAATGCGGGAAGAACAGGTTAAACTCCTCGGCCTTTTATAGGCGAGAGAGGTCACACCGGTCCCCAATAAATCCGCCATAAAGTCAGCATCGACCGTTTCAATGCTCCATTCAGAAACGTTTCGAGTTACGAGGAGCGGTTCATGCTTCATTCAAAGCGTTCCAAATTCTGAAGAAATTTGAAAGCTTTGAAGGGGGTCTTGTAGAAGCATGAAAAATACGCTGGATAGCTCTACACAATATGGTGATGCAGGGCAGCGTAAGCAGGGGACCTCAAGGCCATCAAGAGTACAACAGAGCTTTTCCGCTGAGCACGGCGTAAAATATGAAGGGACCATCTGCGTAAATGCAGTATGACCAGGCCGCTTCAGCGTAGACGGGATGCTTCATCGCCTCCATGGCGTAAAACTCATCCACTTTTATAGCAGCGTTAAAGCGTATGAGGAACGCTTCGTCTTCCCCGAAATGAACCTGTCAAGTCACGCAGTGAACCTGACATCTGACTCCTGACAAAAAGTGCTGTACGGCTACCCAGACGACGGCTGAAAAGATGGCAGACCACTCGGGACGCGCCCCACAGTATGATGGCGGATCTCTACATTTAATGTAGAGGATTTGATTAAATATCACCGAACCGTCATTTACTGACATCCCCTCAGCAGAGACTGCTTTTACGCGTACAAGGGGATACGCTGCCTTGTTTTACACAGGCAAACGTGAACTGTTTACGCTTCGCGAAAGACAAACAGACTGCCACGTCAAAAGCTGCTCTTCGTACAGGGCTCGAGGCACGTCTCTGCACCGAATGCTTAGAACGGTGGCAGGACTTCAAAACATGCCTCGACAATTAATGATGATGGCGGATCTCTGCATTTAATGTGAGAGATTTGATTATATCTCCAAAAGCCATGATTTCGACTAAAGACGTCCACATCACCTCGGCTTCTACGCCCATTCAGCTTCTATGCTCGTTCGGCTTCTATGCTCATTTGGCCTTCTATGCTTATTCGGCTTCTATGCCATCAGGCTTCTACGCCTACTCGGCTTCTATGCCTACTTGGCTTCTACGCCATGGTGACAGATATTGGCTTCTACGCCAACCTCTTCTACACGAGGGATACCTACCTACATGGCTTCTACGCCGTGATCTTCGTAGCGATTATACGCATTTTGTCCCTTAGTTGGACCCGCATCACACGCTTATTCAAAAGGTCATCTATACGCAGGCTTTGGTTATTTTAACCATTGTGTAAAAGGGTGCTGTACTTTCCACTACTCGATTTCTACACCGATTGAGTGGTCACTGTCACCAAAACTCTATAAATAGAGACCTCTATCAACAGAGGAACAGGTCGAGATTTTAAAAATCGAACGAGGAGGTCAAGATTTTAAAAATCGAACGAGGAGGTCGAGAATTTAAAAATCGAACGAGGAGGTCGAGACTTTAAAAATCGAACAAGGTCGAAACTTTGAAAGAAGATCGAACCACGGGCCGAAATATTAGAGATTGAGGAGAGATCAAAGAGATTTTGAGAGAGAGAGAGAGAAGCATCCAGAGCTCAGGCAAAGAGTAGCGATCGACGACATCGGCATCGTGCATCCATCCTCTTTCGCCACTTACGAAGCTGCTTCCCGTCTTCTACGGCATTTCTTCACCATCATGTAGTCCAAGGGCTAAAGTGATCGACTGCAGATAAGACACCTATAGCAATCATCTACCCAGATTAAATAAATTGTACTCCCATATCCTCGTATAGGATCAAATTGTACAAGTTTGTTTGTAAACCAAAGAAGGCGGGTTTCGTGCAAACCTCATATTATATACATTTCGTTCTTTCGTTTAATACCACAAACAATTACCACCACCATTACATCTTCACCACCATCCCCACTCGGTCATCCCCGCCCGGCCATACCCTGTCATCCGGCCAGAACCCCTCGCTTCGGCCGGCGCAGTCACTCCCCCACCCGACTCCTTCGATCTTCGACTCCGGTCCGGACTGTGCAGTCTCATCCGGCCAGAGCTGACCCACGACTCTGGCCGCCTACTGCCAACAGTAGCATCCCCGTCCGGCCAGCACCCCGTGACCCGCTCTGCCCTCTAGCACGCCGGCGAGCCCAGCTTCGGCCGAGCGTCGGCCAAGCCGCTCCAGCACTGATCAGCTGTGCCCGACTCCGCAGCTGACCCCGACCCCGCCTGCTGCTAACACAGTAGTCGACTCCGGCCCGGCCGTACAGCCTCGTCCGACCGACTAAAGTCTCCGGCGTACAGCACCCCTGACCCGTCCAGTCCGGCACAGCAGCTCCCCGACTTCAGCGAGCTGCAGCGGCCGACTCGGCTGTGCACCCGACTCCAGCAGTGCATCCCAGCGACTGCTCCAATGTGCAGCCCTTCAACCCGCTCGACTTGAACCTCGGCCGCTCGCCGTCGACCTCCTAGCCCCGTGCAGCATCGACGACCCGCTGCCCTAGCCCCGGATACGGCTAACCCGGACACAGTAGCATTCCAGAACACGGACACGGCTGACTCAGGATACAGCACCGTGACCCGGACACGAGAAATCCTCGTTCCACGAAGCCCTGTTCAGGTAACCCGTTCTCTCTCCTCGTTAATCTGATTTCTGTTCCATCAGTTATAACGCGTAGGCTGTGTAACCCTCTCGATGCTCGTATAACCCGCTCGGTGCGTCGCATCCTGTGGCGATTGTAAACTGCAATCCAAAAACAGGAAAAGCAACGTCCCATTTTCACCCGGAACTAAGTATGCCCCGCCAAACGGGACGACTTGGTCATGCACGGTCTTTACTAAAACGTTCGTGTCATTCATACGGACGTACGGGATTTCGCAGAAGTTGATTTGGATGTGCGTGCACACCGGAATCAACGCGTATCCGCCGACAACGTCCCGTATCTGCCTGTTCTGGAACACGCTGTAACTTTGTGTACACACGTCGGATCGAAACGAAACTTATGCCATCGAACTCGTAGCAATACGCTGGTCCTGTGACCCAAGTTTTGTTCGATTCTGAGAACGTTGACAAAATCCCGTATCGTGAGCCCCACAGGCTCCACTTGACGGACGATTTTGTGATCGGCACATCAGAATCTAGTTCTGAACATTTCGTCGGGTTCATATCGACGTTCTGGACTTGTTGACACTAAGTTTGGCAAATTTGGAGACCATTGGTTCTGACATATTTTTCGGTGTAAAGCGGCCCACTTGTGGACCCCGCTTTAACCAGAAAATGTGATTTTTGCCCTTATTTCCAAATTGGACTTAAGGACAGGCGTTTCTAGCTATTTAATATTTTCTGAGACTGTTGGTGATGTTTATTTTAGCTTTTAGAGGAGTACCTACAGGATCCACTGATACAGGGACAGTTGTTGGTATTCAAACCCTAGACAAGTATACCTTGCCTTGTTGTACTGTTTAATCCAGTTATTTTTGTTACATATTTATTTATTTTAATATTATATAAATGTGCGCATCCGAGCAGACTCGGGTGCAGTCAACGAAGGCATTGACGTTAGGACTTGTGTCTGACCTAGTGTCTAGTAGACCCACCTAAAGTTGTGGAGTTATTGGTATGACTCCCCAGGCCTTGACACGTATCATTACACATCACAGAGTGAGTTCATGTAGGGACGCGTGTCTCATGCGCGACTGGCCATTAGTATGAGCAACACGTGTAACGGTATATAGCTTAATTGTTTATTTTATTAAGACTTGCATCATAGTACGAGATGTCCACGTCGTGTTCATGACTTGTATATATACATTGTCATGCCCCGATCCCGAAAGGGTCGATCATCCTCGCTTGATCCTTTACGGAACCAATTCGTCCTCGCTTGGGGCGTGATGCCGTGCGAGCCTGGAGTTGCGCTCGCACAAGGCAAGAACTTGCAGTTATAGGAACCCATTTTGAAACAAAATTTAGAAAACACATTCACAGAGATTTGAACACAAGTACAGGAAGAAACATGCTTTTTCATTGATAATTCAGAGTAATTTACATAGAGTTTACATTGATGCGCCTCTCGGCTACTTGATTTGCATTACAAAAGATAACTCAAAAGGCAGGGCGCGCTCCATCAGATAGTCCACGTCGTTCATACATTACGCCCTTGTATAGGTTGAAAGTCCAAGCCTCCAAAATGATCTGACTCCAACTATACTTCAAAATAGAGGTGCTCCTAACGCCTCCTCGTCTATCCACTAGCGTTGCACCGTCTGAGTGCCTGAAATAGTTGCCCATAACGTGGGTCAGTACTCAACTTGTACTGGTGAGCGGGATGAACCCAATCGACTAAATCGACACTAGCTTATTAGGGGCGAGCATGCATTAAGATGACTTCTATAAAGAAGCAAGTGAATTCAATTTATATCAGTTGTATGTTTTGATAGGAATGAAAATAGCATTGAATCCAACCAGTGCATCGATTGCTTACTCAACCGATGCACGCCTTCCCTGCAACGAAACACAAGTATACTTACCATCTGCACAAGAAAATAAATTAGTATGTGTTCTATTCTATGAGGTCATTGGTGTGATTGACACCTTAGGGACATATTTCAAGGATTAGTGGCGCGCTCTATCAGCCCGGGTAGCAAGCCCTGCTGGAGGTCCCGCAATGCATCGTGACGAGCACGAATCAAATATTTCCCTCCGGATCGATACGGTTCCAGTGCCCCGGAAAGCCGTTTCGAGGAAATGCCAAACCTTGTGCACAAGTTGTCCCAGACCATGCAAATGCATGAACTATTCATATTATCATATAATGCATCAAAATAAACAAAGAAGTAAAGCAGCAATATATATCTCATGCAACAGTTCATATTTTCTCAATGCGGTATTCCGATTTTGGTATCCCATAGGTCCAAACTCCGTCCGAGGCACTAGGCCGCCACCAACAACCAATTCCCTTTATAAACAACTCAGATTATAAGGTGCAAGCATATAGTAAAATTAGTCTACAAATCCCATGTTCCTTTCTTAGTGGCTGGCATACATTGTGGCAAGGATTTCCTAGGCGTCCAACCGGGCATCATCGAGTGAACGTTTGAAACATTAGAGATATGGACGTAAAGAAGTAGGAAAGAAGGGTCCAAACCACTCACTGGTTAAGGAAAAGGTAGCTGAAACACGAATCCCGTCTAGCGACGATCAAACGTCAGTTACGCGGACCTGCACAACACGAGCACCAATTAGAATTCTTGCCTATCCTTCCTTGCCGAACTCCCCAAGAATCAAAGCTCCAAACGATAAAACCAGCAGCGAAAACCAAGCAAATCGAAAGCAACACCAAATCAAAATCCCAAAGCGGCAATCAAGAAAACCAAGCAACCAAAGACGAAAACTATTGGACTTGTTTCAATAGAGGCCTTTCCATGAGTTGGAAAGGATCATCGTATTTCGTCCGTGGCAAGAAGATGCCGAAGATCTAAGCTACGACTCAGACGGACTAGCTACAAGCCCAATTACGTAGTGCACATCCCGGTCGGATCGGGATTTGAGGCACTACATAATATACCACTAAGAAAAAGTTTCGACCCGAAACTTAAGAACAAGGCCGACCTGAAACTTAAGAACAAGGCCCTACCTCCGACTGAATGAACAATGAAGGATACTTCTCCTTCATCTCCGATTCCATTTCCTAAGTTGATTTCCTAACAGAATAGTTCTGCCACAGCACGCGAACCAAGGACATCGTACGGTTACGAAGTACTTTTTCCTTATGATCCAGAATCTGCGCCGGCTCCTCTGAGTACGACAAATCCGTGCGCAATTCCAATTGTTCGAAGCTAACCATATGACTAGGGTCATGCACATACTTTCGGAGTTGAGAAACGTGGAATACGTCATGCACTTCTGCCAAGGCGGGAGGCAGTACAATCCGGTACGCCACAGCTGCCACTCGTTCCAGTATCTCAAAGGGGCCGACAAACTGGGGACTCAGTTTTCCCTTCACGCCGAAACGCATCACATCACGCATCAGCGTTACTTTCAAGAAGACATGATCCCCGACCATGAACTCCAAAGGCCTTCTATGTGCATCAGCATAACTTTTCTGTCGGCTCTGTGCTATGCGGAGTCTTTCCCGAATCAAGCGAACTTTCTCAACTGCCTGCTCTACCAGCTCTGGCCCGAGTACCTGCCGCTCGCCGACTTCGTCCCAACAGATTGGAGATCGACACTTTCGCCCATATAGTGCTTCATACGGTGCCATCTGGATGCTTGATTGGTAGCTGTTGTTGTACGCAAACTCTGCCAATGGAAGAAGCGTGTCCCAACTAGTCTTTAAATCAATAGCACACAGCCATAACATATCTTCAAGTATCTGATTTGTCCTCTCTGTCTGTCCGTCAGTCTGCGGGTGATATACGGTACTGAACTGTAGCTTGGTCCCCAAAGCAGCCTGTAGACTAGTCCAGAAACGAGATAAGAAGTGTCCGTTACGGTCAGAGACGATTGAGGCAGGTACTCCGTGTAATCGGACAATCTCATCTATGTAAATTTGTGCTAACCGATCGACGCTCCAAGTAACTTTTATGGGAAGAAAGTGGGCTGATTTGGTCAAATGATCAACTATGACCCAAATCGCATCATGCCCCCGTGGCGTCTTCGGAAATCCCACAATAAAATCCATAATGATGTTGTCCCATTTCCACTCGGGAATAGCGAGGTTCTGAAGCTCCCCGCCGGGCCTCTGATGTTCAGCTTTAACCTGTTGACAGGCCATGCACTGTGACACAAAGGTTGCCACATCTCGCTTTATACCGTGCCACCAGAAGGTCCCGCGCAAGTCCTTGTACATCTTAGTGCTTCCCGGATGTAAAGAATACTTCGCGTAGTGTGCTTCCGCCATGATTTCCCTTCGGAGTTCTGGGTCGCTAGGAATACATAGCCTTCCTTTCATCTGTAAGGCCCCATCTTCGCCTGCCACAAAATCAGACGTCTTTCCCACCGAGATCAATCCGCGTACCTTTGCTAAGAACTGATCGCCCTCCTGAGCTGACTTGATTTTATCCCGTAAACCCAGTTCAAGATGGAGTGGTGCCAGCTGCACTCCTTGATGCCGAACTCGAAACTCGATGCCCATCGCCTCAAGATCTCGAAGTAAACGGTTGTTTATAGATAACGAGCCCACGTGCTTTCGACTCAGAGCATCAGCAATGACGTTTCCCTTGCCCGGTGTATACGCGATCGTTAGGTCATAGTCCTTAATAAGTTCTAGCCAACGCCGCTGCCGGAGGTTCAATTTCCGCTGGGTGAATAGGTACTTGAGGCTCTTGTGATCCGTAAAGATTTTGCAAGCAACACCATAAAGATAATGCCTCCATAACTTCAATATAAACACAATTGCCGCCAATTCCAGATCATGCGTCGGGTAGTTTTTCTCGTGCGACTTCAGTTGCCTGGAGGCGTACGATATTACCTTGTCCCTCTGCATGAGCACACACCCTAAGACGAGTCCTGAAGCGTCGCTGTATATCTGAAACTCTTCTACCCTATCTGGAAGTGCAAAAATCGGAGCTGAAATAAGACGCCGCTTAAGTTCCCGAAAGCTGGCTTCGCAGTCATCACCCCATTCGTATGCAATCCTTTTCTGAGTAAGGCGAGTCATCGGCGAGGCCAGTTTAGAAAAATCCTTCACGAACCTACGGTAGTATCCCGCTAGGCCCAGAAAGCTTCGAACTTCGCTGGCTGACGTAGGTTGTTTCCATTCCACCACCGCCTCTATTTTCTTCGTTTCTACGGTGACGCCTTCGGCCGAGATGACATGACCAAGGAACGCCACGCTGTTCAACCAGAACTCACACTTGCTGAGCTTAGTGAACAACTAATGGTCTCGTAATGTCTGCAGCATGATCTTTAGGTGTTCCTTGTACTCCGTCTCGTTCTTGGAATAAATTAGTATGTCGTCTATGAATACGACTACAAACTTATCCACAAACGGCCCAAACACGCGGTTCATCAGATCCATGAAAGCTGCAGGGCCGTTCGTCAAACCGAACGATATCACGAGGAACTTATAGTGTCCGTAACGGGTTATGAAAGCAGATTTTTGAATATCCTCTGATTTGATTTTTAACTGGTGATACCCTGACCTGAGGTCAACTTTAGAGAAAACTGTTATACCTTGCAGCTGATCAAACAAGTCATCTATTCTTGGCAATGGGTACTGATTCCGCACGGTCGTCTTATTCAGCTCTCGGTAGTCAATACACAGCCGCATGGATCCATCCTTCTTTTTCACGAACAGCACCAAAGTGCCCCACGGAGAAACGCTTGGACGAATATATCCTCGATCCAACAGATCTTGCAACTGAACTTTAAGTTCCTTAAGCTCTGCTGGGGCCATGCGATAAGGTGCCTTTGATATCGGTCGCGAATCCGGAAAAGTGTCAATGTTGAATTCGATCTCACGATCAGGAGGCATTCCAGGCAGCTCGTCTAAATCGACACTAGCTTATTAGGGGCGAGCATGCATTAAAATGACTTTTATAAAGAAGCAAGTGAATTCAATTCATATCAGTTGCATGTTTTGATAGGAATGAAAATAACATTGAATCCAACCAGTGCATCGATTGCTTACTCAACCGATGTACGCCTTCCCTGCAACGAAACACAAGTATACTTACCATCTGCACAAGACAATAAATTAGCATGTGTTCTATTCTATGCGGTCATTGGTGTGATAGACACCTTAGGGACATATTTCAAGCATTAGCGGCGCGCCCTATCAGCCCGGGTAGCAAGCCCTGCTGGAGGTCCCGTAATGCATCGTGACGAGCACGAATCAAATATTTCCCTCCGGATCGATACGGTTCCAGTGCCCCGAAAAGCCGTTTCGAGGAAATGCCAAACCTTGTGCATAAGTTGTCCCAGACCATGCAAATGCATGAACAATTCATATTATCATACAATGCATCGAAATAAACAAAGAAATAAAGTAGCAATATATATCTCATGCAACAGTTCATATTTTCTCAATGCGGTATTCCGATTTTGGTATCCCATAGGTCCAAACTCCGTCCGAGACACTAGGCCGCCACCAACAACCAATTCCCTTTATAAACAACTCAGATTATAAGGTGCAAGCATATAGTAAAATTAGTCTACAAATCCCATGTTCCTTTCTTAGTGGCTGGCATGCATTATGGCAAGGATTTCCTAGGCGTCCAACCGGGCATCATCGAGTGAACGTTTGAAACATTAGAGATATGGGCGTGAAGAAGTAGGAAAGAAGGGTCCAAACCACTCACTAGTTAAGGAAAAGGTAGCTGAAACACGAATCCCGCCTAGCGACGATCAAACGTCAGTTATGCGGACCTGCACAGCACGAGCACCAATTAGAATTCTTGCCTATCCTTTCTTGTCGAACTCCCCAAGAATCAAAGCTCCAAACGATAAAACCAGCAGCAAAAACCAAGCAAATCGAAAGCAACACCAAATCAAAATCCCAAAACGGCAATCAAGAAAACCAAGCAACCAAACACGAAAACTATTGGACTCGTTTCAATAGAGGCCTTTCCATGAGTTGGAAATGATCATCGCATTTCGTCCGTGGCAAGAAGATGTCGAAGATCTAAGCTACGACTCAGACGGACTAGCCACAAGCCCAATTACGTAGTGCACATCCCGATCGGATCAGGATTTAAGGCACTACATAATATACTGTAGTGCCCCGTTCCCCCGGTGCGGGGAGCGCGGCTAAGAAACACAAACGGTATCGTTCGATCGGGATAGATTGAATTAAGAACTCGTCCTCGTTATGGATTTGTTTCTTCGGAATCGATTCCCATATTCAGTGGACTGCGTCCCAAGGATCGGCTTAGCGGCAGAGTCAGGAGGGACCTCTCCGCTGCTATCTTTTATTGCCTCGATTTTTGATGTCGCTTGTTGCTTTCGTGCTTTGAGTTGGTTTTGGGACTTGCTTGTTTTCTTGAACGGTTTCGATGGTTTTCATTATTTTTGTTCATTGACTTGCACTTCTATTCCGAGATTGGAAAGAGAGGAAGAAGTATTAATCGAGCTGTTCGTGTGCAGGTGAACGAGCAGTAGGCGGCTTGCGAGCGGAGTCGTGAAGCGCCTCTTTCCTTCTTCTTTCCAAAATCTAAGTGAGTGGCTACCAACCCGATTAGCTAGTCCTGCTTCCAAGCTTCACAGCTAATAAATCTGCACTCTTCTATGCCCCGATCAAACGATACCAAATAATAATAAAAGAAACCAAGATAAAAGACAAATATACTTGGTTATTATGCTTGTCAATCAAACCTGTGAACTGTTGCCTTATCGTATGCTTATTCGTGCAAATGTTCTATAAAATGTGCTAAGTATAGAATACATCTTGTATATGCTTAATTATTCAGTGAGGCTCTGCAATATGAAATTCTGCTTGTCTGTATTCGTGTTGCCTCAACAGTATAATCTGTTATAAATCAGTTAATATAACGTACGATCACGGACAACTTGTGCACAAGGAAATCTGGTTCCTGCGGACGGTCGCCGGGGCACTGGGACCGATCCGATCCGGACGGAACGTCTGTATAGTCGTTTGTATCGTCGAAAATGAGGCGTGCAGCGGGGGCTCGCACCCGCGTTGCACATCCGTCCGTCTTGAGACTATAAATCGTCCTTCATGGTATTATGCCAGTGATCATCTGTATATTTAAACCTGTTGCATACTAACTTGTGTCTCCGTGGCAGGGAAGGCAAGGTAAGTATTGTACAGGTCATTCAGACGGACAGGTAAATCCACCGAGTGGTGGCTAGTTCATTTCAGTAAATTCAATATGCTGCTTACTTGTAAATGAAGTAAGGCAAGATAGAAACCCACAAATATGCTTGCTTCATTAAAACAACGCGTTGATTGGTATAGTCAGGCTAGCTCGCCTTCACCAGCATGTTTCGATATGCTGACCCTCGTTGAAACAGGTTCTCCGCACTAAGGCGAATCGAGCGAGGAGCCGAAGTCGTCTTCCCGATCCAGTCCAGCTGTTAGCGCATCTTCACCGCGCCTCGAAGCATTTTGAAGTCCGAAGCTGCAACTTTTTATACACAAATGCAGCTCCGTGGCAAAGCCGTCCTCCAGCCTGGAGGTCTTTATCGTTTGAGTTTATAAAAGGATGTAATGTACAGGACTGCTATCTCATTTTGAGTCAACTCTTTTGTAAGCCGTTCGGCATATTAGCTGACTCGTTCAGGAGTTTGTAATAGATGTTCATTATCAATAAAGAGAACTTTTCTATGTTTCAAATCTGTGTTTCAATTTATCTGCGTACTCTGAATATGTGCTTGCTATGCAAATCATTAATGCCTTGTGCGGGCGCAACTCCAGGCCCGCACGGCGGTCACGACTCGGGGGACGCCTCGGGGGCGTGACATAGTGGTATCAGAGCACAGATTCAAAGTTCCTTAGACTTCGTGCTGGAAAAGTTTCTTTAACGATCAAAATTCCTGTGCGAACTCTTGAACTCGCTAGGCCAAAATAAGATACGTTCATGCAATAAGTCCATAATACATTATGATCCTAATGTAATTTACCTTCTTTTGAAGGAATGGATCCAGCGCAATCTACAGCGCAACCACTGAACGAAACCCAAGAAAACAGTTCGGGTACTTCGGGAAGCTCTCGGAGCCAACGAGGCATGTCTCAAGTCGACCCGCTTGAGCGGGTAATGCAAATGTTAGAATCACAACGACAACGAGACGATGCTCGCCAAGCCAAGCTCGAGAGTAATCTAGAGACCCGATTCTCAGTCCAACAAAAGCAGGTAGATGCCCTACAACAGATCGTTCAGACTTTGGCTGCCAACCATTCCGCCGCAACAGCAACGACTCCGGTGGAACAGCCCGTGCTTGAAGTGGAGACACCTCAAATCCCAAGGCCGAGGGACGTGACTGCCTTCAACTTGGGCCATTTCAAGAAAGTTTGCAATACCCCATTCAACGGGACTGAGGACCCAGTGGTAGCTCTAGATTGGCTAGCCGAGATTGAAGACTACTTCACTCTGCTAGAGGTCCCCGAAGATAAGCGCGTCGCCTGCGCGCAACTACAGCTCCGCCTCAACGCACACGATTGGTGGAACGTGCATCGACGATCTCTCCAATTTGATCACGGAGAGGAGGCGATCTCGTGGACGACCTTTCGTGCCGCGTTTGAAGAGGAGTTTATACCCCCTCCAGTGCAACGTAAGATGGAAAACGATTTCGTGCAGCTTCGGCAGGGCAGTATGACAGTTAAGCAGTACTCCGCCGAATTCAACCGACTCTCCAAATTCGCTAGGGCCTATTTACCTAATGCAGCGAGTCGAGCCAGAAGGTTTGAAGGTGGACTACGCCCTGCCATCCATTCGCACGTGGCCAATAATCAGTATGGAACCATGCGTGAAGTCATAAATCACGCCCTATCGCTCGAGCCACTGTATCCTCACGTTTCCACCGGCGCTGTGCATACCTACAATCACAAACGCTAAGGCAACGATGGAGGAAATACCGCTGCAAAGCGCCCTAACCACGGCGGTCCCCAAAGGGGAAACCCGAGACCATTCCGTGAATACTGCAAAAAGTCGGGGCACACCACTGACAATTGTTATCGCCGCAAGGGTCTATGCTTCAACTGTGGTGCAAGGGACCACGTATCTCAGGATTGTCCACTCCCCTCTAAGCTTCTGCCCCAACAGAATAATCCATAACGGTAGGCCCTATCCTAAGTTTCGGGATGAAACTTCCAATTGGTTGGGTAGGATGTAGTGCCCCGTTCCCCCGGTGCGGGGAGCGCAGCTAAGAAACACAAATGGTATCGTTCGATCGGGATAGATTGAATTAAGAACTCGTCCTCGTTATGGATTTGTTTCTTCGGAATCGATTCTCATATTCAGTGGACTGCGTCCCAAGGATCGGCTTAGCGGTAGAGTCAGGAGGGACCTCTCCGCTGCTATCTTTTATTGCCTCGGTTTTCGATGTCGCTTGTTGCTTTCGTGTTTTGAGTTAGTTTTGGGACTTGCTTGTTTTCTTGAACGGTTTTGATGGTTTTCATTGTTTTCGTTCATTGACTTGCACTTCTATTCCGAGATTGGAAAGAGAGGAAGAAGTATTAATCGAGCTGTTCGTGTGCAGGTGAACGAGCAGTAGGCAGCTTGCGAGCGGAGTCGTGAAGCGCCTCTTTCCTTCTTCTTTCCAAAATCTAAGTGAGTGGCTACCAACCCGATTAGCTAGTCCTGCTTCCAAGCTTCACAGCTAATAAATCTGCACTCTTCTATGCCCCGATCAAATGATACCAAATAATAATAAAAGAAACCAAGATAAAAGACAAATATACTTGGTTATTATGCTTGTCAATCAAACCTGTGAACTGTTGCCTTATCGTATGCTTGTTCGTGCAAATGTTCTATAAAACATGCTAAGTATAGAATACATCTTGTATATGCTTAATTATTCAGTGAGGCTCTGCAATATGAAATTCTGCTTGTCTGTATTCGTGTTGCCTCAACAGTATAATCTGCTATAAATCAGTTAATATAACGTGCGATCACGGACAACTTATGCACAAGGAAATCTGGTTCCTGCGGACGGTCGCCGGGGCACTGGGACCGATCCGATCCGGACGGAACGTCTGTATAGTCGTCTGTATCGTCGAAAATGAGGCGTGCAGCGGGGGCTCGCACCCGCATTGCACATCCGTCCGTCTTGAGACTATAAATCGTCCTTCATGGTATTATGCCAGTGATCATCTGTATATTTAAACCTGTTGCATACTAACTTGTGTCTTCGTGGCAGGGAAGGCAAGGTAAGTATTGTGCAGGTCATTCAGACGGGCAGGTAAATCCACCGAGCGGTGGCTAGTTCATTTCAGTAAATTCAATATGCTGCTTACTTGTAAATAAACTAAGACAAGATAGAAATCCATAAATATGCTTGCTTCATTAAAATAACGTGTTGATTGGTATAGTCAGGCTAGCTCGCCTTCACCAGCATGTTTCGATATGCTGACCCTCGTTGAAACAGGTTCTCCGCACTAAGGCGAACCGAGCGAGGAGCCGAAGTCGTCTTCCCGATCCAGTCCAGCTGTTAGCGCATCTTCACCGCGCCTCGAAGCATTTTGAAGTCCGAAGCTGCAACTCTTCATACACAAATGCAGCTCCGTGGCAAAGCCGTCCTCCAGCCTGGAGGTCTTTATCGTTTGAGTTTATAAAAGGATGTAATGTACAGGACTGCTATCTCATTTTGAGTCAACCCTTTTGTAAGTCGTTCGGCATATTAGCTGACTCGTTCAGGAGTTTGTAATAGATGTTCATTATCAATAAAGAGAACTTTTCTATGTTTCAAATCTGTGTTTCAATTTATCTGCGTACTCTGAATATGTGCTTGCTATGCAAATTATTAAAGCCTTGTGCGGGCGTAACTCCAGGCCCGTACGGCGGTCACGACTCGGGGGACGCCTCGGGGGCGTGACATATACCACTAAGAAAAAGTTTTGACCCAAAACTTAAGAACAAGGCCGACCCGAAACTTAAGAACAAGGCCCTACCTCCGACTGAATAAACAACGAAGGATACTTCTCCTTCATCTCTGATTCCATTTCCCAAGTTGATTCCCTAACAGAATGGTTCCGCCACATCACGCGAACCAAGGACATTGTACGGTTGCGAAGTACTTTTTCCTTATGATCCAGAATCTGCGCCGTCTCCTCTGAGTATGACAAATCCGTGCGCAATTCCAATTATTCGAAGCTAACCACATGACTAGGGTCATGCACATACTTCCAGAGTTGAGAAACGTGGAATACGTCATGCACTTCTGCCAAGGCAGGAGGCAGTGCAATCCGGTACGCCATAACTGCCACTCGTTCCAGTATCTCAAAGGGGCCGACAAACCGGGGACTCAGTTTGCCCTTCACGCCAAAACGCATCACACCACGCATCGGCATCACTTTCAAGAAGACATGATCCCCGACCATGAACTCCAAAGGCCTTCTATGTGCATTAGCATGACTTTTCTGTCGGCTCTGTGCTGTGCAGAGTCTTTTCCGAATCAAGCAAACTTTCTCAACTGCCTGCTCTACCAGCTCTGGCCCGAGTACCTGCCGCTCACCGACTTCGTCCCAACAGATTGGAGATCGACACTTTCGCCCATATAGTACTTCGTACGGTGCCATCTGGATGCTTGATTGGTAGCTGTTGTTGTACGCAAACTCTGCCAATGGAAGATGCGTGTCCCAACTAGTCTTTAAATCAATAGCACACAGCCGTAACATATCTTCAAGTATTTGATTTGTCCTCTCTGTTTGTCCGTCAGTCTGCGGGTGATATACGGTACTGAACTATAGCTTGGTCCCCAAAGCAGCCTGTAGACTAGTCCAGAAACGAGATAAGAAGCGTCCGTCACAGTCAGAGACGATTGAGGTAGGTACTCCGTGTAATCGGACAATCTCATCTATGTAAATTTGTGCTAACCGATCGACGCTCCAAGTAACTTTTATGGGAAGAAAGTGGGCTGATTTGGTCAAACGATCAACTATGACCCAAATCGTATCATGCCCCCGTGGCATCTTCGGAAATCCCACAATAAAATCCATAGTGATGTTGTCCCATTTCCACTCGGGAATAGCGAGGTTCTGAAGCTCCCCGCCGGGCCTCTGATGTTCAGCTTTAACCTGTTGACAGGCCATGTACTGTGACACAAAGGTCGCCATGTCCTGCTTCATACCATGCCACCAGAAGGTCCCGCGCAAGTCCTTGTACATCTTAGTGCTCCCCAGATGTAAAGAATACTTCGCGTAGTGTGCTTCCGCCATGATTTCCCTTCGGAGTTCTGGGTCGCTAGGAACATATAGCCTTCCTTTCATCTGTAAGGCCCCATCTTCGCCTGCCACAAAATCAGACATCTTTTCCGTCGAGATCAATCCGCGTACCTTCGCTAAGAACTGATCGCCCTCTTGAGCTGATTTGATTTTATCCCGTAAACCCAGTTCAAGATGGAGTGGTGCCAGCTGCACTCCTTGATGCCGAACTTGAAACTCGATGCCTATCGCCTCAAGATCTCGAAGTAAACGGTTGTTTATAGATAATGAGCCCACGTGCTTTCGACTCAGAGCATCAGCAACGACGTTTCCCTTGCCCGGTGTATATGCGATCGTTAGGTCATAGTCCTTAATAAGTTCCAGCCAACGCCGCTGCCGGAGGTTCAATTCCCGCTGGATGAATAGGTACTTGAGGCTCTTGTGATCCGTAAAGATTTTGCAAGCAACACCATAAAGATAATGCCTCCATAACTTCAATGCAAACACAATTGCCGCCAATTCCAGATCATGCGTTGGGTAGTTTTTCTCGTGCGGCTTCAGTTGCCTGGAGGCATATGATATTACCTTGTCCCTATGCATGAGCACACACCCTAAGCCGAGTCCTGAAGCGTCGCTGTATATCTGAAACTCTTCTACCCCATCTGGAAGTGCAAGAATCGGAGCTGAAACAAACTGAACGACATTACGAGGAACTCATAGTGTCCGTAACGGGTTCTGAAAGCAGATTTTTGAATATCCTCTGATTTGATTTTCAACTGGTGATACCCTGACCTGAGATCAACTTTAGAGAAAACTGTTGCACCTTGCAGCTGATCAAACAAGTCATCTATTCTTGGCAATGGGTACTGATTCCGCACGGTCGCCTTATTCAGTTCTCGGTAGTCAATACACAGCCGCATGGATCCATCCTTCTTTTTCACGAACAGCACCGGAGCGCCCCACGGAGAAATGCTTAGACGAATGTATCCTCGGTCCAACAGATCTTGCAACTGAACTTTAAGTTCCTTAAGCTCTGCTGGGGCCATGCGATAAGGTGCCTTTGATATCGATCGCGAATCCGAAAAAGTGTCAATGTTGAATTCGATCTCACGATCAGGAGGCATTCCAGGCAGCTCGTCTGGGAACACGTCGAGGAAATCTGCAATGACTTCAGCCTGAGCTGCATCTGCACATTCTCGCCGGGTGTCTCGAACAGAAGCTAAGTACCCTTCACAGCCCGAATGCAACATACGCCTAGCCAAAATTGCTGATATCACGATTGCCGTCTTCGGTGCAGCGCTGCACGAATAGTAGAAGTCTGCCTCGCCGGGTAGACGAAATACGACTCGCTTCTCCGCGCACTCGATTGTTGCATGGCAAGCACCCAACCAGTCCATCCCGAGAATAATATCGTAATCCTTGATGTCTAGTACAATGACATCTAAGGAAAGCTTCCTTCCTCCAATGCAAATATAACCATCCCTACAGATCGCATGGGCGGGCATATCGACTCCCGAAGGGGTACTTACGCAAAGGTTCATATTTAAAGGAGTAGAAGCTAATTTATGCTCAACAGTAAAATCAGCAGATATAAAACTATGCGTAGCACCTGAATGGAATAAGACTCTAGCGGGCAAATCTCTGAAAAGTAAAGTACCTATCACGACCGTTTCAGAGACGGATGCCTCATCCCGAGTCAGTGCATAGACTCGACCTTGAGCACCCTGGCGTTGTGGATTTACTGGCACAGCATTGGCATCACTTGCTGGAGGCCCCTTGTTTTGATTCCCGTTGCTCTGATTCGGCTTGCCCTCTCGGCAGTTAAACTGTTTGTGGCCCAGACGACCACATTTAAAATATCTTTGTACCCGACATTCATTCACTTTATGCCCTGATTTGCCGCACCGGCTGCAGTTCAGTGATTGGGATTGGCCCCTATTATCAGACGTATGCGAACGCTTGTATGCTCCAGACCCTCCCGTTTCATGAGGATGTTTATTGTTGTTGGTATGGGGGGTTTGCACCTCGGCCTTTGGGAGAGGGCGCCCAAATATCCGCTCGCTGTTCAGAGCCGCTTCGTAACATTCCCTGTATGTTTGATATTTTTGGTTGATGACGTCCCTACGCAAATCGTCATTCAAGTCCTTCTGAAACCGATAGCACCACGCCTACTGATTAGGCAAGAAGTGCCCTGTAAACTTAGCCAGTTTAGCGAATACTGAGTCGTAATCGTCAACAGACAAACTTCCTTGCACCAGATTACTGAAGTCGTCTTCCTTCTGTTGACGCACGACCCAGGGAATATATTATTCAATGAAGGCAGATTTGAACATTTTCCAAGTAATTTTACAGTTGGGATTGGCATCATAAATCCCTTACTTCGTGGCCTTCCACCAATCATGCGCACGCAGTTCCAGCTGAACCGATGCACAGGCCACTCGCTTGGATCCCCTGATGCCAACCAGGTTGAAGAGTCCTTCCAGCTTAGCAATCCACCCCATCACCACATCCGGTTCGGCTCTTCCGTTGAACGTTGGCGGATGCATTTTAATGAACTCTGTCGCACGGCAGGAGTTCCTTGCTGGAGGGTGAGTCTCTTCTGACTCGTCTTCTACCGCTACGGCTGGCGGCGTGACAGGCGTCCCTGTGACTGCCCCGTTGCTTGGTACCAGGGATGCAATCAGTTGCATCATTGTATCCATTTGCTTCTGTTGAGAAGCAAATTGCGCTTGTATGTTAGCTTGTTGGGTAACAGCTTATTGTTGCTGTGCCTCCATGAGGTGCATAAGCCGTTCCGCCATACCAGTTGAACCCGCTCCTCCGGATTCTCCAGAGCTTGCTGGATCGCTCTGAATGGGTTGAGCACTGCTGGCAGTTGCAGTGTTCTTCTTTGCCATGGCTACAAAAGAGAGTAGCTTGTTAACACTCCAAAAATGATAGATTTTGTATCTATGGGCTCATTGTATAGGCGACTCATCTCATGCAGCGGACGCCGAACGCAACTCAATTGAGAGGCACATCAAACTCCTTTATAATCTTTTGAAATCCCATGGAAGTAAAGCCTAGGCTCTGATACCAATATGTCACGCCCCGATCCCGAAAGGGTCGATCGTCCTCGCTTGATCCTTTACGGAACCGATTCGTCCTCGCTTGGGGCGTGATGCCGTGCGAGCCTGGAGTTGCGCTCGCACAAGACAAGAACTTGCAGTTATAGGAACCCATTTTGAAACACAATTTAGAAAACACATTCACAGAGATTTGAACACAAGTGCAGGAAGAAACATGCTTTTTCATTGATAATTCAGAGTAATTTACATAGAGTTTACATTGATGCGCCTCTCGGCTACTTGATTTGCATTACAAAAGATAACTTAAAAGGCAGGGCGCGCTCCATCAGATAGTCCACGTCGTTCATACATTACGCCCTTGTATAGGTTGAAAGTCCAAGCCTCCAAAATGATCTGACTCCAACTATACTTCAAAATAGAGGTGCTCCTAATGCCTCCTCGTCTATCCACTAGCGTTGCACCGTCTGAGTGCCTGAAATAGTTACCCACAACGTGGGTCAGTACTCAACTTGTACTGGTGAGCGGGATGAACCCACTCGACTAAATCGACACTAGCTTATTAGGGGCGAGCATGCATTAAGATGACTTCTATAAAGAAGCAAGTGAATTCAATTCATATCAGTTGCATGTTTTGATAGGAATAAAAATAGCATTGAATCCAACCAGTGCATCGATTGCTTACTCAACCGATGCACACCTTCCCTGCAACGAAACACAAGTATACTTACCATCTGCACAAGACAATAAATTAGCATGTGTTCTATTCTATGCGGTCATTGGTGTGATCGATACCTTAGGGACATATTTCAAGCATTAGCGACGCGCCCTATCAGCCCGGGTAGCAAGCCCTGCTGGAGGTCCCGCAATGCATCGTGACGAGCACGAATCAAATATTTCCCTCCGGATCGATACGGTTCCAGTGTCCCGGAAAGCCATTTCGAGGAAATGCCAAACCTTGTGCATAAGTTGTCCGAGACCATGCAAATGCATGAACAATTCATATTATCATACAATACATCAAAATAAACAAAGAAGTAAAGCAGCAATATATATCTCATGCAACAGTTCATATTTTCTCAATGCGGTGTTCCGATTTTGGTATCCCATAGGTCCAAACTCCATCCGAGGCACTAGGCCGCCACCAACAACCAATTCCCTTTATAAACAACTCAGATTATAAGGTGCAAGCATATAGTAAAATTAGTTTACAAATCCCATGTTCCTTTCTTAGTGGCTGGCATGCATTGTGGCAAGGATTTCCTAGGCATCCAACCGGGCATCATCGAGTGAACATTTGAAACATTAGAGATATGGGCGTAAAGAAGTAGGAAAGAAGGGTCCAAACCACTCACTGGTTAAGGAAAAGGTAGCTGAAACACGAATCCCGCCTAGCGACGATCAAACGTCAGTTACGCGGACCTGCACAGCACGAGCACCAATTAGAATTCTTGCCTATCCTTCCTTGTCGAACTCCCCAAGAATCAAAGCTTCAAACGATAAAACCAGCAGCGAAAACCAAGCAAATCGAAGCAACACCAAATCAAAATCCTAAAGCGGCAATCAAGAAAACCAAGCAACCAAACACGAAAACTATTGGACTCGTTTCAATAGAGGCCTTTCTATGAGTTAGAAAGGATCATCGTATTTCGTTCGTGGCAAGAAGATGCCGAAGATCTAAGCTACAACTCAGATGGACTAGCCACAAGCCCAATTACGTAGTGCACATCCCGGTCGGATCGGGATTTGAGGCACTACATACATTGGGCGGTGAAGATACTAGTAGGCGTATGGGATACCCCCCTCCTTGTATGTTATACCTTCGTACCATGCTCCTCGGAGATGGACGATTGCAGAGCTACCCATGTGTCTGGGGGCATATGACACATATACTAGCCAGTCACGACGATTGGTGAATTACGTCAGCATATGTCTAGCCTACACTTTCCCATGCGTACTACAAGGTCTTTAAATTGCATTCACTTAGATGGTTGGCACACCCCCTTCATTTACTCAGTATTTACTTTATGGCATGCTTCTATGTATCTTGTCATGTCCCTTTGAGGACCTGGTCCCTTTCTAGGTGTAGATGTTTATGAGCTACCCATGTGTCTGGACAGGCTAGTTATATTTCGAGAAGGTCTTCTCTTCGAGCCTCATGATGGTTAGATGTTATATTTATTTGGGGTTTATCTTGTTCATTTTATATCCTATTTCGGCAGTGGATTTGTTTCCATCCGACAGTCATTCTTGAGATACTCTATATTGAGATCTAGTTACCTGGTTATTGGTTATTCATGTATATATTTGATTTCTATGGATGAGATTTAGATTATACCCTGTGACTTGTGATAATTTTACCACTTGTGAAATTATTGTTCTTTATACAGCGTACGCACGTATTATGGTTTTTATATATTGGAGTTGCCATATACATGCGGCTGGCATGCTTACGTGTCCTAGTCCTACGTATTTTGGGACGGAGGCGTGACATATTTTTAGTGGTGGCCCATGCAGGTCAGAGCATATTATCTCGGTTACGTTACTGTACCGAGCAAGCCTGCACCTAGGATTATAGTATAGGCATCCATAATTGACTATGACTCATCTTCCTTATAATCCATTCCATTTGAATAAATCGCATCTTGCTTGAAACCTGTCCTTCCCTAATATTCTTTGAGTATAGCCCCTGCTAGAATATAGAAATCTCTGTTGATAGAATGATACTTAGGGTAATATTCCTACTTAGAATACAACTAGGGCATTGACACATCACTAAGTGTAGGATACTAAATGAACCCTAGTCTTCCATATTACTTAATGAACCCTAGTCTTCCATATTACCTAAATGAACCCTAGCATCACTACTTATAGATTAACTTACCATCATTCCTTGATATATTTATGTATGACTTGAGAGTAGTATAAACACTAATAAGATTAGTTAGAGAATTGACCATAGTGTTGACCCTAGTCTTGAGGAACCAATAGAAATCCAAAGTTGAATACTAGGACTAAACCTCATCCAATGTTTGGATAAACCATGTTTTACGCCAAAGACCCTTTATCCTTGTTGGCATAAATAGCCAAATGACTCTTGTTGGCGTAAAAAGCCAAACTATGCAGAAGATTGTCTCCTTTACGCTGCAGTTATAAACTGCTACCCACATTCCCTTAGTATTCCTTATCCTGCATATGACACATCATGAGAGCTACGTAGGTAACTGTCCTACGTAAACTTGATGATTCTTGAATAATAGATAACCAGCGTAGAGTAACCTGATTAGGCGTAAAATATAAGGATATGATGTGAGCATATTTGTTACAACCATAGCTTTTTCCAGCCATGACCAAATCTCGTGCATTAAATACAGAGTTACACCTCGAGCCCTGTACAAAAAGAAATATCTTTTTGATGGGACATCTGATTTTGTCTCATCTCGAGCATAAAAATGACTTGTATCCAATAAAGTCACTAAACGACAACCTGGGTCTCCGTGCATATTCATCATCACAGCCGTCCTCTCGATCATCGTACAGTACTTTTTGTCAGGTGGCAGGATTCACTAACTTGACTGACAAACTCATGAGTTCTTTGTACAACTTTATGCTCCAACATATTTTAGACTTTACGCAGTAAATTTCTACGCGCAAATACTTTACGCACATATTTTACGCAGACTTTTTACGCGAACTTTGCGTAGACAAAATTTTTGCGCAGACTTTACGCGGGCACATTTTACGCGTGGAAACTTTTTCCGCAGACTTTGCACAGGAAGTATAGCAGACTCTTACGCAGATAGCTCTGAAACCATGCTTTACGCCAAACTACGTTAAATCTCTGCTTTACGCAGACAATCTCAAATCCCTACTTTACGAGGACTACCTTAAATCTCTATTTTATACGGCAACCTATAGTGTATATTAAGATTGTAGAACTTAGAAGACCATACCTCTTTTTGGTCAACTAGCAACTTAGAGAAGGAGTTAGAATAATAACTGTAGAGATTGTAGAGTCTTGTCTTTTTTTTTTTTCTTTTTGTAAATTTGAATTATTTTGTAATTTCTTATATCATAATCTAGCGTACTTATATTTACTGTACTACCTTGACTTATACTGCTACTATAGCCTAGTTTTGCAAGCTTATTCTTTATCAAGCTTGTTCATGATATATGTATTATTGGAGTACTAGACTAATACATTTCAGAATTAGTGTACTACGGTCTGATCAACCATAGTGCACTTGGTTCGCCCTTCGCATAACTACTTTACGTGGATTGAGATATATAGTGATTAGTAGACGAATGTACTTATCTTCTAGATATGTCTGAGCATATCGTATCAGCTACATAACTGTGCTAATACGAATATGTGAATAGGGATTACCAGAATAGGATTTTAATCCACAACTGCCTTGATAATTCCCATTTGAATTCTATAAATGCCTTGAACCCCCATACTTCTAATCTATTACCTCCCCCTTGAACTCTTGATTATTGTTTTCCGTCTTCCCTTATTTCGGAAAGACAAAACCTCGTGCTTAGTATAAGTACGAAAAGTGTATTGTTTCTGTAGCCATTTCGGGTTGTTTCTTGGAAATTACCAAACTCTATTATTAGATTTGATTTCAGTATATAAACTTTGCTATCTTTAGAATGACCTTCGCTACCTACCTACGTTTTATTGCGTTCCTGATACATGCATCACTATGGCAGCATGAAATGTTTACCTCGTAACTTTGGTCAAAGTATTACAATGAAGAATGTATCATTTTGCTGTCAGGGGACTAAATAGATTTCACCTGGATGGATACTTGACTGACTCCAAAATGGATAGCAGCACCTATGACCCGGTTGACTTGTAAGAATCAAGGCTGCACTGCCAACAGACGCGAGATTTCAGAGACTTCGACAAAGAACAGAGGCTGGAATCCAGACAGGATGTCACATACATGAAGGTGGGACTTTAAGATATGGAGAACGTCTTTATGTTCCAAATGGAGAACTTCGTGAAGAACTGATGTCAGTGGCTCACAGCTCAATATACTCTATACATCCAGGTAGCACAAAGATGTACAGAGACCTGAGGCAATACTATTGGTGGCTTGAAATAAAAAGAGAGATAGCTCGCTTTGTAGTTAAATACCTGGTATGTCAGCAAGTAAAGACGGAGAACCAGAGAACAGCTGAAGTATTGCTACTACTTTTGATGCCAGAATGGAAGTGAAAGCACATCACTATGGACTTCGTCACGGGTTTTTCCAAAGAGTCCAAGTGAAAGAGATGCAGTACGGATAATAGTGGACTAACTCACCGAGTCAGCACATTTCTTACCTTTAGAGCTGGCCAGTCTACAGAAGCTTTAGCTAACATATATATGAGACAGATCGTACGTCTGCACGGAGTACCAGTCAGCATAGTATCTGACAGGGATACGAGGTTTACATCTTACTTTTGGCAAAGTATGCAAGAAAGTCTTGGTACCCGCCTAAAGGTTCAGCATATCATATCACCCGCAGACAGATGGACAGTCAGAGCACACCATTCAGACCCTAGAAGATATGCTGAGAGCATGTATGCTTGATTTCAGTGGATCATAGAAAGATCACTTACATCTGGTAGAATTTTCTTACAACAATAACTATCAAGCGAGCATTCAGATGGCTCTCTTTGAAGCATTGTATGGTAGGAAATATCGTCCCCCGGTATGCTGGAGCGATATAGGCGAAAGATAGATCTTAGGACCAGAATTGGTCGTTCGTACGGTGGAGAAAGTAAAGAAGATCCAAGGACACCTGCGAGCATCGCAGGACAGACAAAAGCACTGGGCAAACATACAACAACGACCTCTAAAGTTCCAAGTTGGAGAACATGTGTTTTTGAAGATCTCACCTACCCGAGGAACTATCAGATTCGGAGGAAGAGGAAAACTGAGTCTAGGGTACATCAGACCTTTCGATGTGTTGGAATGCGTCGGAGAAGTTGCTTACAACTAGCCTTACCTCAGACATTGGAAGGAGTATATGACGTCTTCCACGTATCCCAATTACGGAGGTACATTCCAGATCCAAGTCATATGTTGGACCACTCAGAGATCACTGTCGGCCCGAGTTTATCGTACCAGGAGGAGCCTGTAGAGATCCTAGATCGAAGCGAGAAGGTGTTGCGAGGTCAGACTATTCCTCTAGTTCGTATTGTATGGAGATATCATGCACCAGGCGAGTCAACCTGGGAACGAGAAGAGGATATTCAACAGCATTTCCCCCATATATTCCTAGACCAGAGTATGTCCTAATATTTCAAATCAATCTTCAGTTCTCATTGTATGTCTGTTTTATTTTTGAGGACAAAATATTCTAAGGATGGTAGATTGTAAACTCCCTCGACCAGATTTCAGCATTTTAGGATTATTTTTAGCAATTTAGGATTTATTGCAATATTTTAATTTTATTTTGCTTACATATCCTATTTATTTATGCACCTGTCCATCACCGAATTATTGGAGCTTTACCTTGACTGTTATCCCCGAACAAAGTTCACATACCTCTCATAGATATGCTAGTCTATTTTTCTGAACCTTGTGCAACTCCCAGATACTCTGGTTTGCGCCTCGTTTTAGACGCACAAATATCGTTACAAACGTACGTATTTAAATTTTCAGACCTGTACCCATCTCTGTTCCAACAGACATTAGAGACCCAACATGCACCTGTTTTGCCCAAACAAAAATACGTTATTGTTCTACTTTGAGTATACTACAATTAGTATGTTTACACCGTACTGAAATTATGGCCCTACCTATTTTTAAATAATTAGTAAACACCGTGCGCATTAATTATTAATTAATTAATACGATGACCCATATCACCCAAAACCAGGCCCAGCCCCTGCCCAGACTCACCCCCCACACACTCTCAAGGCCCTCTCACAGCTTTCTCCCTCAATTTTGTGCATTTTAGCATTTTCAGGAATATGGTATTTTTCCCAGACAAATTGCGTAATTATGCAATTTCCCAATTTAGGACCTCTGTGCAATTTATAAAATTGCAGGAGTTTTTCTGCAAATTTTTAGTGTGAGGTGTCAGCCTCCTATTGGCCGGTGAACCTACACCGTCCATTTGGAAGTGGGTCCCGCCTAAAAAAATATCTAAAAAATATCCTATAAATATCTATAGATATTTATTTATTAAAATATTTAAAATATTTATTATATAATACCTAAATCCCTAAACCTAACCCTAGCCGTCAGCCGACCCCCCCTCCCCCGCAGGAGCAGCTCCGCCTCCCCCTTCCGCGGTGAGCCGATCCCCCCACCAGCCGGAACAGCTCCGCTTCCCCCCCCCCCGCAGCGGCCGACTTCCCCGCTCCTCCCTGTCCAGTTACTATCATCACCACCACCATTACATCTTCACCACCACCCCCACTCGGCCATCCCCTCCCGGCCACACCCCGTCATCCGGCCAGAACCCCTCGCTCTGGCCGGCGCAGTTACTCCCCCACCCGACTCCTTCGATCTTCGACTCCGGACCGGACTGTGCAGTCTCATCCGGCCAGAGCTGACCCACGACTCCGGCCGCCTACTGCCAACAGTAGCATCCCCGTCCGGCCAGCACCCCATGACCCGCTCCGCCCTCTAGCGCGCCGGCGAGCCCAGCTCCGGCCGAGCGTCGGCCAAGCCGCTCCAGCACTGATCAGCTGTGCCCGACTCCGCGGCTGACCACGACCCCGCCTGCTGCCAACACAGCAGTCGACTCCGGCCCGGCCGTACAGCCTTGTCCGATCGACTAAAGGCTCCGGCGTACAGCACCCCTGACCCGTCCAGTCCGGCACAGCAGCTCCCCGACTTCAGCGAGCTGCAGCGGCCGACTCGGCTGTGCACCCGACTTCGGCAGTGCATCCCAGCGACTGCTCCGCTGTGCAACCCTTCAACCCGCTCGACTCGAACCCCGGCCGCTCGCCGTCGACCTCCCAGCCCCGCGCAGCATCGATGACCCGCTGCCCTAGCCCCGGACACGGCTAACCCGGACACAGCAGCATTCCAGAACCCGGACACGGCTGACTCAGGACACAGCACCGTGACCCGGACACGAAAAATCCTCGTTCCACGAAGCCCTGTTCAGGTAACCCGTTCTCTCTCCTCGTTAATTCGATTTCTGTTTTGTCAGTTGTGACGCATAGGCTGTGTAACCCTCTCGATGCTCGTGCAACCCGCTCTGTGCATCGCGTCCTGTGGCGATCGCAAACCGTGATCCAAAAATAGGAAAAGCAATGTCCCGTTTTCACCCGGAACTGAGTACGCCCCGCCAAACGGGATAACTTGGTCGCGTGCGGTCTTTACCGAAACGTGTGTGCCGTTGATACGGACGTACGGGATTTTGTAGAAGTTAATTTGGATGTGCGTGCACACCGGAATCAATGCGTATCCGTCGACAATGTCCCGTATCTGCCTGTTCTGGAACACGCTGTAACTTTGTGTACATACGTCGGATCGAAACAAAACTTATGCCATCGGACTCGTAGCAATACGCTGGTCCTGTGACCCAAGTTTTATTCGATTCTGAGAACGTTGACAAAATCCCGTATCGTGGGTCCTACAAGCTCCACTTGACGGGCGATTTTGTGATCGGCACATCAAAATCCAGTTCTGGACATTCCGTTGGGTTCGTATCGACGTTCTGGACTTGTTGACACTAAGTTTGGCAAATTTGGAGACCATTGGTTCTGACACATTTTTTGGTGCAAAGCGGCCCACTTGTGGACCCCGCTTTAACTAGAAAATGTGATTTTTGTCCTTGTTTCCAAATTGGACTTAAGGACAGGCGTTTCTAGCTATATGGTATTTTCTGAGACTGTTGGTGATGTTTATTTCAGCTTTTAGAGGAGTACCTATATGATCCTCTGATACAAGGACAGTTGTTGGTATTCAAACCCTAGGCAAGTATACCTTGCCTTGTTGTACTGTTTAATCCAGTTATTTTAGTTACATATTTATTTATTTTAATATTATATAAATGTGCGCGTCCGAGCAGACTCGGGTGCAGTCAACGAAGGCGTTGACGTTAGGACTTGTGTCTGACCTAGTGTCTAGTAGACCCACCTAAAGTTGTGGAGTTATTGGTATGACTCCCCAGGCCTTGACACGTATCATTACACGTCACAGAGTGAGTTCATGTAGAAACGCGTGTCTCATGTGCGACTGGCCATCTGTATAAGCAATATGTGTAACGGTATGTAGCTTAGTTGTTTATTTTATTGAGACTTGCATCATAGTACGAGATGTCCACGTCGTGTTCACGACTTGTACATCTACATTGGGCGGGAAAGATACTAGTAGGCGTATGGGACACCCCCCTCCTTGTATGTTATACCTTCATACCATGCTCCTCGGAGATGGGCGATTGCAGAGCTACCCATGTGTCTGGGGGCATATGACACATATACTAGCCAATCACGACGATTGGTGAATTATGTCAGCATATGTCTAGCCTACACTTTCCCATGCGTACTATAAGGTCTTTAAATTGCATTCACTTAGATGGTTGGCACACCCCCTTCATTTACTCAGTATTTACTTTATGGCATGCTTCTATGTATCTTGTTATGTCCCTCTGAGGACCTGGTCCCTTTCCAAGTGTAGATGTTTATGAGTATTCGCGGGAGCGCAGGTCCGGACAGGCTACTTATATTTCGAGAAGGTCTTCTTTTCGAGCCTCGTGATGGTTAGATATTGTATTTATTTGGGGTTTATCTTGTTCATTTTATATCCTATTTCGGTAGTGGATTTGTTTCCATCCGACAGTCATTCTTGAGATACTCTATATTGAGATCTAGTTACCTGGTTATTGGTTATTCATGTATATATTGATTTTATGGATGAGATCTTAGACTCTATACATGAGACTTGTGACTACATTGTACTCCCTTGTGAAAATACTCTTGTTCTCCTACTACAGCTTCACGCCCCCGTCCCAATTACTGGTTTTCATATATTCGGAAGCTTGCCATATACATGCGGCCTAGTCCTACGTATTTTGGGACGGGGGCGTGACAATCTGTGTCGGAGAAACCCATAGCAGTATTTTCTCAAAGGGACAGTACATGTGTCAAAGCTCTATGTTAGAGTCTAAGACACCTCCAAATAACAAAATATATAATATAATCAGCCTTTGATATGGTAATACTCTCCCCACCCAATGTAATCATACGTCTCATGTCCATGACGTCTCACGTCCATGTCACGCAGGATCATGACCTCTAACTGATGCAATAAGTCATAATGATAGCTAAGCAGGTATAAAGTATATGTTATAAACCTGTATCCTATACATAATCACCATGAATATCTCAGGAAGATTTTGTCTCATGAATAGTGTCAGGTATCCTGGGTATGACGTACTTGATAATGCAAGCACGAGATATTTGGGGTCTCGATGTCCATGTCTAGATGACATTACACAACTCTACGTACAGTGTTGACACCCGAATATTATCCGAACATTAAGCAATGCCACACGGTCCTAGGTTAAGCATGTACAACATATGAATAAATCAGAATAATAATATGAAGCATGTACTGCAAGTTTTGGCAAGGTACACTTGCTTGGGGTTCTGATTCCAAATATAGCTCTGGTAGCAGCGAGATTTACAGGTACTCCTTCGGTTGCTAAAATAGATATCACCATCAGATTCAGAAGACATCAAATAGCTAGAAACGTCTGTCCTTGAGTCTAATTTGGACACAGGGGCAAAATGACAGTTCTTGGTCAAAGCGGGGTCCACATGTGGCCCGCTTCGTACCGAAAAATGTGTTAGAGACAATGTTCTCCAAATTTGCCAAACTAAGTGTCAACAAGTCCAGAACGATGATACGAACCCAACGGAACGTCCAGAACTGGATTCCGATGAGCCGATCACAAAATCGCCCGTCAAGTGGAGCCGCGGGGCCCACGATACGCGATTTTGTCAACGTTCTCAGAATCGAACCAAACTTAGGTCACATGGCCAGCATATTGCTATGAGTCCAATGGCGTAAGTTTTGTTTTGATCTGACATGTGTACACAAAGTTACAACGAGTTCTAGAACATGGCCGATACGGGGCATTGTCGACGGATACGCATTAATTTCGGTGTGCACGCACATCCAAATCAACTTCCGCAAAATCCTACATGTCCATATTAACGGCATGCACCTTTCAGTGAAGCCCGCACACAACCAAGTTATCCCGTTTGGCGGGGCGCACTCAGTTCCGGGGAAAAGTAGGGTATATATTTTCCTAATTTTGGATCATAGTTCACGATCGCCACAGGACACGACACACCGAGCGGGTTGTACGAGTATCGAGAGGGTCACGCAGGGTTCGCGTCACAACAGACGGAACGAGAAACGGGGGCAGCAAGGAGAGAGAAAATGCTACCAGAACAGGGCTCCGCAGAGGACCGAAATCCGCGTTTCGCGAGGCGGCGTGACGCGGTGGCTAGGTTTAGGGTTAGGGTTCCGGCACTGCTGCGGCTGGGGGCGCCGGGGCTTCGCTGGAGGAGGAGGCTGCTCGGGCGGAGGCGGCTTAGGCGGAGGCGGCCGGAGCTACGTTGGTGGCGGGCTCAGGCGGAGCTGGCCGCTGCTGCTGCTGCTGCTGCCGGGCTGGGCATAGGAGGAAGGCGGAGGCGGTGGCTGCGGTGGATGGCAGTGCTGGTAAGGGCGGGGCACGGCGAGGAAGGTGGCGGCTGGAGGAGACGGCGGAGATCGCTGGAGAGGACGGTGGCTGGGGGTGCTGCGGGTGGCTGGAGATGGCGGAGGGTCTCGTCGGGTCGGGGTATTTATAGGGTGAGATGGAGGAGGTCGGCGGACGGCCGGTGCGGGGAGGGGAAGAGACAGAGGCGGAAGTTGTGGGAGCGGGGAGGCCGAGAGGCGTTGGGACGCGAAGCGGTGGCCGGCGGTGGAAACGGCCGCCGGGAAGACGAAGGGATTCGTCGGGGAAGAATCGATTAGGGATTCGGGTAGGCGGGGTTAACGGGTCGGCGGGTCAGTGGGTTAGGCCCGGATCTGACCTACTAGGATTGCGCCCGGTTCAGCTAGACCGGGTCCGGTCCAGTTCGGGTCGGTTCAATAGGAAATAAATCGGGTTTATTCTAGGGTTTAATTTGGTTTAATAATTAATTAGTTTTTAGGTCTTTAAAATTGATTCCGGGGTCCAATAAAATCCAGAAAAATTGCCCTATGTCTAATATTTCATTTTACACCTAAAAATATTATTTTTATAATATTTTAATATTGATTAACATCATCTAAAATTATTTAATTCTAAATACCTTGATTTTTAATTAGTTAAAAATTACAGAAAATTACAGAAAATTATGAAAAATTAAATTTATAATTCCTGAAAAATCAGACGGTTTACAATCTACCCCCCTTAAGAGGATTGCGTCCTCACAATCAAATAATAACGGTCAATAGAGATGACACAGTTGCAAGCATTGTTCGAAGCACATCACTATCAAGATTCATGATCAAGGAGAATCAAAGGATGAGGGTTTAAGCAAAAGCACATAGGGAATGAAAACATCATTTCCCTAAGCAATGAAAGTTATGCAATTTCGAGAGGGAAGAATATCTAGAAAACTATAGTTTTAGAAAAACTAGGTTATCACTTTATAAAACATACTAGGTTATTAATTATTAGCAAGTTCAAAATTACCAGGTTAAGGCTAAGGTCACGAACCAATAGGCACAAACTAAAGCAAGACTAGAAACAGATAACTACAAAATCTTACGCGCATTAGCTACTCCACGAGTCTGCATGTCCTCCAAGGTTATCGCAAAAGCTTGTCCATGTCCTTGTGGTAGATTCCTCTGCGGTTGCTGGCCTGCTGGAAGAGTGATGATCTGCTTGATTGCTTTGTTGAGATGATTATCCTCCACCAACTGGTGTCACTTCATCGTCGTAGGTGACAACTGCAATTTGTGGTATTCCTGTGGGAGTCTTATTGCTTGCTTGTGAATCTATTACTCTGCATCCAAAATAAACTATAAAAGGCGCATAGGGAAATCAAGGCAGGATGCAAGTCAAGAAATTAATTCGAATCCGATATAGATATCAAGAACGTTTCAAGCAAGTGGATGAGATCCTTATCCTATTCTTATTGCAGGCTTGCTCGATCCCTAAGTTGAAACCGAAGCAATTTAGTCGTTGACCTGCATGGGCCACCATAAAAACTATGTCACACCCCAGTCCCAAAATATCGAGGGACTAGCCACGTGGCAACGGCCAGCAGCACACACCGATGGGCAAACCCAATTTAATAGACCCATCAGGATGTACTTAAGCTGTAGTACAACAATAAGGGTATATTATTCTCATCCACAGAATGAATACATCAATATCAATAAAAGGAAATTATAATCATCATCAAGTCACAAGTAAATAAATCGGGGAACAACCTGATAACAAGTCTGATATAATTATTCATTAAACAAGAATTTTAATAGCATCAAAGACTGAGTATAGAAGAAACATATACTCAAGAGAAATCCTCCACAATCACCTCATCCTCGGTTCCTGGTTCTGCTCCAACGTATGCACCTGTTCCTGCTTCTGCTCCTGCTAATGCTCCGGTCCCGTATACCTCGGGATAGATCTCGTCTGCTAATTCTGGGGACATAATCCGGATCCAGGTCCTCAGGGGACATAGCAAGGTAAAAAATAACTCATGCCAAAACAAATACAGTGCAGCAATAATTGAATCAATATGGTAAACTATATAACCAGCTAAGTGATATGCAAGTGAGAGTTTTAATCATACTCGGGCTGAGACTACTATAGGATCTGTGTCGGAGAAACCCATAGCAGTATTTTCTCGAAGGGACAGTACATGTGTCAAAGCTCTGTGTCAGAGTCTAAGACACCTCCAGATAATAATATATATAATATAATCAGCCTTTGATATGGTAATACTCTCCCCACCCAATGTAATCATACGTCACATGTCCATGATGTCTCACGTCCATGTCACGCAGGATCATGACCTCTAACTGATGCAATAAGTCATAATGATAGCTAAGCAGGTATAAAGTATATGTCATAAACCTGTATCCTATACAAAATCACCATGAATATCTCAGGAAGATTCTATTTCATGAATAGTGTCAGGTGTCCTGGGTATGACGTACTTGATAATGCAAGCACGAGAATGTATGGGGTCTCGATGTCCATGTCTAGGTGACATTACATAACTCTGCGTACAGTGTTGATATTCGAATATTATTCGGACGTTAAGCAATGTCACACGGTCCTCGGTTAAGCATGTACAATATATGAATAAATCAGAATAACAATATGAAGCAGGTACTGCAAGTTTTGGCAAGGTACACTTGCTTGGGGTTCTGACTCCAACTATAGCTCTGGTAGCAGCAGGATTTGCAGGTACTCCTCCGATTGCTGAAATAGACATCACCATCAGATTCAGAAGACATCAAATAGCTAGAAACGCCTGTCCTTGAGTCCAATTTGGACACAGGGACAAAAATAACAGTTCTTGGTCAAAGCGGGGTCCACATGTGGCCCGCTTCGCAACGAAAAACGTATTAGAGACAATGTTCTCTAAATTTGTCAAACTTAGTATCAACAAGTCCAGAACGATGATACGAATCCAACAAAATATCCAAAACTGGATTCTGATGAGCCGATCAAAAAATCGCCCGTCAAGTGGAGCCGCGGGGCCCACGATACACAATTTTGTCAACGTTCTCAGAATCGAACCAAACTTGGGTCACATGACCAGCGTATTGCTATGAGTCCAATGGCACAAGTTTCATTTTGATCCGACATGTGTACACAAAGTTACAACGAGTTCTGGAACAGGGCCTATACGGGACGTTTTCGACGGATACACGTTAATTTCGGTGTGCACGCACATCCAAATCAACTTTCGCAAAATCTCACACGTCCGTATTAATGGCGCGCACCTTTCGGCAAAGTCCGTATACGACCTAGTCGTCCCGTTTGGTGGGGCGCACTCAGTTCCGGGAAAAAGTAGGGTATATATTTTCCTGATTTTGGATCGTAGTTCACGGTCGCCACAGGACGCGACACACCGAGCGGATTGTACGGGTATCGAAAGGGTCATGCAGGGTTCACATCACAATAGACGGAACGAGAAATGGGACAGCGAGGAGAGAGAAAAGGCTACCTGAACAGGACTCCGCAGAAGACCAAAATCTGCGTTTCGCGAGGCGGCGCGACGCGGTGGCTAGGGTTAGGGTTATGGTTCCGGCACTGCTACGGCTGGGGGCGCCGAGGATTCGCCGGAGGAGGAGGCTGCTCGGGCCGAGGCGGCTCAGGCGGAGGCGGCCGGAGCTGCGTTGGTGGCGGGCTCAGGCGGAGCTGGCCGATGCAGCTGCTGCCGGGCTGGGCAGAGGAGGAAGGCGGAGGCGGTGGCTGCTATAAAATCCCTATTCCTAGAAACCGTATATGCCCTTTTTAATTATTAATAATTTAATTATAGTAATTAGTGGCTAATTAGGAGAAATAGATTTTTATTAATTTTTATTTTAGGTGTTGGTGCACTTAGGGGATTTATGGGGCCATTAGAAATTTTTTGGAATTTATTTCATGTAGGAGACCCCTTGAGAAGTTGCTAGCTTAATAGTGTACATTAATATAATTTAGAATTTTTCTATGAGTATATATATATATATATATATATATATATATATATATATATATATATATATATATATAATTGGAAAAGAGTTATAAAAGAAAAGAAAACTATTAAATAACTATTCATTACTTAACTACCCATTTCCCTATTAACTAATCAACCTACCCACACAACACAGCCGCCCCTTGCAAAAGAAAGCAGCAAACCACCCGCCCCCTATTGCATATGATGCAGCCCCCTCATTGTGAGCAAAGCCCGCTGAAGCAAACCCAGACCCCACGTTAGCCGGTCCCCCCTTCTCTCTCTTTCATATATATATATATATATATATATATATATATATATATATATATATATATATATATATATATATATATATATATATATATATATATATATAACCCTAACCCTATAATCACCCAAACCCTTTCTCTTCCCATCTAGACCTAGATAGCGCCGCCACCGCAGCCGTAGAACCCCGCCAGGCCGTCCAAACCGATCCCGACGACCGCGACCCCGCGCACTGCAGAATTTTGCAGCGAGGTACCTGTGTTCTGGAGTTATTTTCCGTCGCCTCGCTCAACCAAATGCCACCCCGTCTTCACCGATATGCTCATCCCTTAACCCTCTTCCACATCAGTGTGTTAGTAGACCTCGAACAACGCGTAACCATAGGCAAAAATATAGCGCCAAAGTTGGCAGAAATAGACCGAACTTTGGGATCGTAGAAAACTGCGGTGACCACCCATGTTTTCGAGTTCATATCTCCCACCATAGAGATCCGAATTCGATGATTCTTTTTGGTATGCGTAGACCACTTGACCTAGTTTAATTTCTGTTAAATAACCCTAGATTATTAACTGCTGTAGATAGAATTAAATTTGTTGGAAAACCCCGTGAACACACTTTTCCAAATTTTCAAAAGTTGTGAAACAGAGCGCGCCCAGCCAAACGGGACCGCCCCGCCGTGTACCAAGTGTACCGAATAGTGCACGCAGTATAACTGGACACATGAGAGTTTACAGAAACTGATTCGGACGTGTGTGCTAGCCGGAATCAGCCAGTATCCGCGGACAAATCCCGTGTCGCAACTTTCGAAAAAGTTGTGCGTATTTTGTGCACGCTCGTCATATTATGACAAAACTTGCGCCACTGGACTCGTGGTAACGCGCTGGTCCTGTGACCCAATTTTCACGCAATTTTGAGACAGTTGACCAAGTCGCCAATTGGCGGGTGCCACGGTTGACTTTTTGGACAAAATTATGTTCGGCCCATCGGAATCCACATTTGGACATACCGTTGGGTTCATATTGACATTTAGAGTTTGTTTGACCTATAATTTGTCCCATTTAGAGACCTTTACCCTTGGCACATTTTTCGGTGCAAAATGGGCCACACGTGGACCCCACTTTTACCCGAAATTATCGTTTTGCCCCTGTGTCCAAATTGGACGAAAGGGAAGTACTTTTTAGCTATTTTGCTCATTCTGAAAATATTGGTGATGTCTATTTCAGCATCTGGAGACGTTTGTTCGGAGGCCATTAGTTCCAGATTCTGTGTCCTTGATATTGGACGCTTACACTTTACAGATTTCTTGCCAGGCAAGTATACCTTGCCATTGTACTGTATTTATATTCTATATGATGCATGCATATTTATTTCTGTTTATTTAGTTCATTTATTTTAACTGCTATATAAATTGCGCGTCCAAGGAAACTTGGGTGCAACGATGGTGTCATCGTACTATGTTTTTATTTATGTATACGTATTGGACCTACTTTATGAGACTACCCCATCTTCATGAGGTATTTATGTTTCATTGGCCATGACACTATTCTTACACGAGTGTGAGTCACATGTAGGACATGGACTTGCATACTCGGCTGGCCACTGGTACGTATAGGTCGTGCGACGAATAGGGATAACTGCCAATAGAAACTTTGCATGCTAGTTGTAAACCCCCTGATTTTTCAAAATTTTAAAAAATTGGATTTTTTCACAACTTTCTGGAATTTTCTGGGAATTTTCTGTAATTTAAAAACAGGGTTTGAATTATTCAATGATTTTTAAATAATAATAAACAGTATTAAAATATTATGAAAATAATATTTTTGGTTGTAAAATGAAAAACTGGACTTAGGGCAATTTTTTTGGAATTTATCGGGCCCCGGACCTATTTTTAAAACACCTAAATTTAATTATTTAATTATTTATTAAATAATTACTGGATATTATTAGTATTAGTATTATTATTATTATTTTTTAAAATTTAAGCCCAGCCCAGCCCGCAAGCACGACCCAGCCCAACAGCCCTTGGGCTAACGGGTCGGGTCGGCCAGACACGAACCCGCAGCCCCCAAACCCGCTCGGCTTGTCGGGTCGGGTCGGGTCCGCCCGACCGAACCCGCCCGAACCCGTTCGACCCGCCCCTCTCCCCCACGACTCGGCTGCCCGTACTTCCCGCTGCCCCGCCCGGCCACGCGTCGCTCGCCCGCGCCCACGTCCACCCCAACGGCTCCGCCTCCCCCGCTCGGCTCCGCCTCCCCCGCCATGACCCGCTCCCCGCCGCAGCCCTATAAACCCCCCCCCGTTTCCCCCTCTCGGTCTCACTCCACCACCGCCAACCACCACTCGCCGCCGCCGTCACCTCCGCCCGGACCCGCAGCACCCCAGCGCCGCTCCCCGAGCCACCGGACGCCGCCCCTCTCCTCCTCTTCCCCCGTCGACGGCCACCCAGCCGCAGCACCAGCAGCAGCAGCTCCTCGAGCCGCCGTCGACGCCGCTCGCCGCCGCCGCCTCCGCCCGAGCGCCGCGCCGCCCTCCGCCGCAGCATCCCGGCCCCCTCCGCCCCTCGCCGGATCCCGAGCCCTAACCCTAATTCTCGAATCCGCGTGTCCGACACGTGTCGGACACGATTCGCCCCCGATTTTCGGGTCCCCTTCAGGTACTTGTAACTTTTTGTTCGTAGCTCTGTTTTCGATTCCGCAAATTGTGTTGCGAAGCCTGTATGACCCTCTCGGTGCCCGGATAAACTGTTCGGGGCATAGCGTCCTGTGGTGATCGCACACCGCGATCCAAAAACAGGAAAAACCAGACCCTGTTTCACCCCGAAACCGAGTACGCCCCGCCAAACGGGACGACTTGGTCGTACGCGGTCTTCACAGATACGTGCGCATCGTCGATACGGACGTGTGGGATTTCGCAGAAGTCGATTCGGGTGTGCGTGCACACCGGAATCAACGCGTATCCGCGGACATCGCCCCGTATCCGTACTTTCTAGAACGTGCCCTAACTTTGTGTTCACATGTCGGATTGAAACGAAACTTGCGCCATCGGACTCGTAGCGATACGCTGGTCCTGTGGGTCAAGTTTGGTTCGATTCTGAGAACGTTGACGAAATCGCGTGTCGTGGGCCCCACAGGCCCCGCTCGACGGGCGATTTTGTGATCGGCTCATCGGAATCCAATTCTGGAAGTTCCGTTGGGTTCGTATCATCGTTCCTGACCTGTTGACACTAAGTTTGGTAAATTTGGAGACCTTTGACCCTGACACATTTTTTGGTGCAAAGCAGGCCCACATGTGGACCCCGTTTTGACCCGAAACTGCCGTTTCTGCCCTTGTCTCCAAATTGGACTCAAGGACAGGCATTTCTAGCTGATTGATATTTCTTGGATTTGATGGTGATATTTGTTTCAGCAACCGGAGTACCGCCTGCAATTCCCGCAGAAGTCAGAACTGCAAACATAGCCGGAACCTCAGGCAAGTGTACCTCGCCCAAAACTTGCAGTCTTTGCTAAATATTCCTTGGCTTAGTTATACATCAGAGGGCAAGTATACCTTGCCAACTTGATAGTCTTGTTGCATATTTTCTTGTTTTATTTATAACTGTTGTACATACTTAACCTAGGACCGTGTGACGTACTTAGCGTCCGATTATCAGTCGGGTGCCAACACCGTACGCGGTGTTGGGTATGGTCATCTAGAGATGGATATTCGTGACATTTTATTTTTCTGTACTTGTCTTATCAAGTACCATACGACCCAGGACACTTGACACTATTTATGAGACAGAGTCTTCTTGAGACATTCATGGTGATTCTGTATAGGATACAGGACTTGACAGAGATATTTTATTTATAGACAATATGACTTGTTGCATTAGCTATAATCCCGCTGACATGGACATGAGACGTTATGGTCATGATATGCGTGATTACATTGGGTGGGAAGAGTTACACAGGCTACAGGTTGATTTTATATTATGCCGGCGTCGTAGTCTCCCATTGAGCTAGACAACTACATGATATCACTGCTACCGGCTCCCCGACACAGAGCTTGTAGTAGTTTCAGCCTGAGTTCTCGTGCTGCTCTCAACTTGCATTTATCACTTAGCTGGTTACATAGTTTACCCTGCTATTTCCTTTATTTCTGCACTGCTTATGTTTTGGCTTGTATTATCTGTACCTTGCTATGTCCCCTGAGGACCTGGAATGGACTATGTCCCCAGGTATAGCCGAAGAGATCCATCCAGAGATATACCGTACAGGAGCACTTCCAGGAGCTGTACCAGGACCTGAAGACGAGCTCGCACCAGAGGACTTCTCCTGAGCATTGGCCGTATGTAGTCAGTATTTCTATTTCCAGTTCATTTATTTCCTGTCTATTTGCATTGATGTACCAGACATATTCTCGGATTATTCCCGAGACACTTATTTGAGATTGGCTTATTTATTTTATTTCATTATTTCTGGCATTTAATCTGTGATTATCTGTTGTGGATGAGATTAGTATAGACTGTGACCTGTAACATTTGTTCTAATTTCTGTTAGAATACAGCTTAAGCATGCCCTGATGGATCCATTAAATTGGGTTGTCCATCGGTGCGTGCTGCTGGCCATTGCCACGTGCCCTGTCCCTCGGCATTTTGGGACTGGGGCGTGACACTAGTAGACCTGGCGGTTATTAGAGGTATTATCGTGTCATGGACATGACATGCTTAGAGCATTAGGTGGGGAGAACAACAAGTACCGCATTTAAGCTCCTTTGTACGTGTCCGAACGGAGACACGCACTAACCCTCAAGACACCCGACAACGTCTACCTAGGTCCGTCTAACCTAGGGCATCACCCAAAATTGGGCCAATTTCGGATTCCACCCGAAATTGACACAAAACCTAGTGTCAAAGTCTCCAAACTCAACCAAACTAGTTCCAACTTTCTCCCACGGGTAGCCTTAGGGTCTAGGAAGGTTCTAAACCACTAATTACACTACATTAGAGCAATTAGCAAAAGGAAAGTTAGGGTTTACCTCTTGGGAGTTGGAATCCCAAGGCCAAGGTCTCCAATCCACTTGAAATCACCTCCCTCAAGCTCCAAGCCTCCAAATCTAGCCTCCACACTAAGTCTAGGCTCTAAACACCTAGGTTGGAGAATAATATAGGGTTAGGGTTAACAACCATGAAGAATAGAAGAAGAAAGAAGAGAAATAGTGTACTTACTTGGAGTGGAAAGAAGAAAGGAAGAAGAAAGAGTGGAGAAGAAGAAGAAGAAGAAGAAGAAGAGTGAAGGAGAAGAAGAAATAGGGAGGGGGCTACTGTTGCTCGGGTCTGGGTCTGGGAATAGGCCGGCCACACACAAGAAAAGGGGTTTACAAAGTGGAAAATTACCAAAATGCCCTCCCCTAACTTGAGTTTGGGTTTCGGGTTCCAAAAGCACTCAAACTAGCTCCCAATCTCTCCAACTAACCCACTAAAAATATAATAAATATTCTAAACCCAAAAATAGGTCTCACAAGGGTGTGGGTTGGGTCGGACATGGGCCCACTAGGGTCTGAGATGGGTCCAGGCTAGCCAAAATCCTAAAACAATCAATAAAAATATAATACAACCACTAATTAAATATAAATAATACACAATTAACTAAATTAAAATAAAAAAATACCCGGCTCTGGAAATGGGGTAGTGACAAGCCTATCCTCCTTAGAAAATTTTGTCCTCGAAATTTAAAGTCAATCACACACTCTCTAGGTCAAACCCCCAACAATCACAGTCAAGAAATTCTACCTAAACCACATACAAGATCATGGTCCTACTGGTAGTGTTATCACAGTCTCAATCAGGGTTACTACACTATCTATCATAGCACAAAAGAAAAGTCTAATAGGTACTAATAAAGCACACCACAAGGAATGGAAAAGGACAGAAAGAAGAACAAAGAGACAGACCTGCTAACCCGACACCCATAGCATCGGCCTCCTCGACGGTCAACGCATAAGCCCTGCCCTGCTGGGGTGTATCCCTCTGCTGGTACGGGGCATGATGCTGTGCCACAGGTGGCCTAGCTCCAACTTTCCGATCCTGTTCTCCACCAAATGGAGGTGCAGTGGGGCAATCTTGCATCTGGTAAGCAGCGGATCCACAAAACAAACACACCTTCAGCCTCCTCCTACAAACATTCCAAGTGTGTCCTGCCTTCCTGCAGTAGGCACAAGTGGGCACCCTCTGATCCTGACCCTGCTGTGCTACCTTCTGCACATAGGGACGCTTAGCCGGTCCCGCACTACCACTCGCACTACCTGAATCATCCCTGCCTCTCTTGGACTTGAGCTCCAAGTCATCCTCTGCTCTCTGAACATCTCCTACTATCTGCTCGAAAGTAGCCTCGCGGTCGCTCATGGTCAAAGACTTGACCGCCATGACCAAGCCCTTACCAAACTTCCTCGCCTTAGCTGCCTCACTCAAGCCCTCCACGAATCTGCCCAGACAGAAGAACTCCGCTGCGTACTCGTCCACCATCATGCTCCCCTGGACGAGTGCCTCGAATTGGCTCTCCAAAGCACTGAGCGCCACATCTGGGAAAAACTTCTCCTTAAAAAGCCTCCTGAAAGCCTCCCAAGTAAACCCTGGAGCCGCGATCCTCGTATCAGTGCGATACCATGTCAAGGCGAGGTCGAACATCTGACTGCCCGCTGCCTCTATCTGCATGTTATCTGGAATCTGTACCAGCCTGAAGATGCCCTCAATCTGCTCTATCCAGTCATCCGTGTACAGGATCCCTTCTGTATCCCAAAACTCCTTGGGCCGCATCCTCTGAAAGTCAATGATACTGCCCGGCCTCGGATGTTGTGTCTGATCTGCCTGTGGCTGAATCTGTGCCACCCTATCCACTGCCGTCATGGCCACCTGGTGGGCGTTCTCAATGCCCAGCCTCATCACATCCACCTGACGGTGCTGCATGTCCATCATCTCCCTTAAGAATGCAAATAGCTGCACGGCATCTATTGGTGCAGGAAGTAGTGGAGGAACCACCGGAATGACTGGGGTAGTCCTCGGATCGACAGGTGAAGGAGGATCCCCGAGAGAAACAGATGCTCCCTCAACCGCAAGAGTGGTAAGTGGAGCCGTAGCAGCTGCCTGAATACGAGCTGGACGAGAGGTAGCAGACCTCTCGGTATCAACTGCTGGAACGGTACGATAGGATCGTGTCTTCGGAGGCATCCTGAACACAGATCAAAAGAAGTCAATACGGCACAAGATACGATATCATCAAAGAAGGACAATAATATTTCAAAAGAAGCAATTTTAGAATAATTAGATTGAAATTGTTCCTAGTCGTGATTGAGTACACTCTCATCCTAGATCCTAGTATAACTAAATTATTGTACCACCACGACATCGCACTAATT